>JAEAOA010000858.1:0-65000 GCA_016746295.1 Potamilus streckersoni | reverse complement strand
TTGATATAGATTAACTTTTTTTGTAACCCAATTGTTTCCGTTTCTATAAAAATAACTTGCACATATGCAATTTATTCAAAACACATTATTCATCAGGTATTATTATTATTTCTCTCTAAATAAAGGTCATACAGTTATGTACTCTTTTATTACAAATCTGGATATATATATATATATATATATATATATATATATATATATATATATATATATATATATATATATATATATATATATATATATATATATATATATATATATATATATATGTATATAGTATGTGTGATTTGGATTTTAAACCTATCTTAAACATAATTTCAGTCATATCGCTACGATGTCTGCAGTGTGGTACTGTATATTAATGTATTGCACTGGGACATCATCCTCTAAGCATGCCAGACATGTAGCATAATGTCCCAGCCATGCACATTATTCTGACGCCATTCCAACCAATCCTCGCACTATCCTCTTATTGCTGAGCACCAGGCGAGGCAGCTGTTAGTACCATTTTTATAAATCTTTATTGGATTCGAACACGCGACATCCGGCATCGGAGGCGGACGCTCTAAACACTAAGCTACCGGTGCGATCCGATATAATTTTGTTTCTGAGACTACACGCGTATGCACATATGACAATGTGGCAGTATTTACCCCACACAACCTGACCATATTGTATTCGTATTTCACTATATTTGGCATATTACTGTTAAACAAGAATAAATGATGAAATCTTATTTGCATGTTTAAAGAAAAGCTTATTGTCGGCATTTAAGATCTTACCTTACAAACAGTTCAGCAATAGAAGTAAATAATGTACTTTGCTGCCAGCAATATGTGAGGTGCCATCAGCTGCAAAACGGGACAGAAGGATTGTAACAACATTAGACGTATGGACTGAAATATACTATAACTAAATGGCTTATCGCTGTTTAAATAACGGCTTAGGTCAGACACCTGTGCGTAATTGTTTAGAGCTTTACCATTATTTTTTATTTTTGCGAGGTCGTTTTATTTCCTTGGTATACCTGTCCATACTAGATGTATAGTAAATATAATGTGTTTTTAAAGCTAAATATGCATTTCCGAGTTAGATTCCACGATGCTAGATTCCACGAACAATCTTGAACTCTATTTGAACTGCATGAAGATAATAAATCGATTTAACGACCATGAACACTATTATAACTGCATTAATATGGTTGATAAATATGGTTGAGAAATCGCTAAAACTATCAAACAATGATTATTGTTATGGCTGAAAACTGACGTCAGTGGCATTGCCATCATGTTTCCATCTTTGAGTCATTAAATTATTACTTTCTCACTCAAACAATTAACGTCGGTAACAGCATTCTTCCCTCGTACAATCCACCTTGCATTATAAGTGTATTCACCCAAACTTTGGACGTCTCTAATGGCATGATCAAGCTTCGCCCGTACCCTAATCCCTTTACTTCAGTTTTTTTCTCACTCGGATATGTTACATCACTTGCAACATGATCATTGTTCTCTCTTGCAATCATCCTTATATTAGCATTGGTCTCTCTCAAACATATAATATAACTGTCAGCAGGATTATGATTCCATCTTGCAGTAATCGCTTTGTTGTTACTGTTCTCGCTCACTCACTTGCAATAATCCATTTGTTGTTACTGTCCTCGCTCACTCACTTGCAATAATCCCTTTGTTGTTACTGTTCTCGCTCACCCACTTTCAATAATCCATTTGTTGTTACTGTTCTCGCTCACTCACTTGAAATATTGGATTATTTGTTGTTACTGTTCTCTATCACTCACTTGCAATAATCCCTTTGTTGTTACTGTTCTCGCTCACCCACTTGCAATAATCCCTTTCTTGTTACTGTTCTCGCTCACTCACTTGCAATAATCACTTTTTATTATTGTTCTCGCACAAACATAACGTTACTACCAGCAACATTGTTGTTCCCTGTTACAATCATACTTTTTTAATCAATAATTTAATATCATTAGCATCAACGCCAGGATTCACTCATTTACTCATCTCTATTATTTTTATTATTATTATTATTATTATTATTATTATTATTATTATTATTATTATTATTATTATTATTATTATTATTATTATTATTATTATTATTATTATTATTAGTGTTGTTTTCCTCACTCAGACATTTAACCTAACTAGCATCACGATCATGATTTCATCGCGCAGTCATCCCTTTATTATTACTGTTCTCATTCTAATATGTAACACCACTGGCATCAAATCGGGAATATATATATATATATATATATATATATATATATATATATATATATATATATATATATATATATATACGATGATTGTATTACCAATAATAACACATAGCACAAGTGGACTTTTCTAACGTTTTAATTAACTCGTAATACTGCCAGGCCAACTGCTTGCCATCTGCCTGGATATAGTTTTCAATATTTTATACAAATTTGCCCTCTTATATTTTGTAATCGTCAGCTTTTGATATTGTTTTTTTTGTAAATATATTGACTAAATTAAATGTAGTTTACCATATTAACATTTCTTTCGGTTTCCACCAAAATATTAGCTGAAATTAATAGAATTACCAACTTTATTGCATCCATAAAATTACACACAATAGTCATTTTTCTAAACAGTTATTTATTGGTGATGAAAACAGGCTAATTTGACTATAATCAATGTTTTGGGAACATTCGTACGTTTTAAAAGATGAGTGTATATATATTTTTTAATTATTTACATTTTTTCACTCGTGATAAAATACTGCGCCTCGTTTTTGAACTGCAAATCGGAATAGTTTGGGTCGTAAATGGATCACGTGTATTACTCGCAATTAAAATAAACCATGATCACGAAGTAACGTTTACTGATACATTTGGTAATAAATGGAATTTAGGTACTCCCAACCACACGAACTTGACTATGCTGTAGTCTCAAAGACCACATCAGGTATCACGGTACCAATTGTTTTTTTTCATAGACCTATATGTTAATGTTTTTTGACATAAATATGCTTTATATTGTACCGCAGCAGGCATATCACAGCCACACACTGTCATACAGATCAATATTAACTCGTCAATTTGACAAAGACAGAACCAGGTATTCCACTACATTTAAGAGAGACAACACTACTGGAACTAGACAGGGGTAAGAATTATCTAGTCACACCAGACACAATTTCACTGATGTGTACCACATTTTAAGCAAATCATACAAATCACAAAATGTGATCTGGATATGAATTAAAAAATACAAAATAAAATCTAGATATGTGTTAACATAATCTCACGTTACCAAGAGTATATATTTTTAAACTTAACAGAAAGTTTAACTCTTGCATAATGGACCAATCACAGTTTTATTGCTTTTTTCTGAATACAATCTTCCCTACACCCTGAGCTCCGCCCACCTGGGGTTGTACAATTGGTACAGTTATACCTTTAGCCAACATTGACATTTTCACTAATCTGCGATATAGCTAGGGATTGTACAAGTAAGATGTCTTGTTTTTCAGAAACAATTTTATGATGTACCAATTTGTGCTTTATATTAATGTGTAATTGTCTTTGAACTTTTTAAGATGCTGTTTTCATATTTGTGCTTTACTACCAAACCATATTTTTGGAATAAAATGACTTGTTTATACTGAGTTGTGTTTTATTCATATCCGCACATTGAACTTCACTTGGGTGATATGTGATAAATCATGTTATATCACATTATGTAATAACTAGGTCAAAGGTCAAAGTACAAAATAGTAAGTACTTTTAGGTCAAAAGGTCACCTAAAATAAAGGACTTTAAATTTGTACGGTAGATGCAGATTTTAACATGAGAGACAGGTGGACATGATCCAGTCTTATTATAACGCCTACGGGGTCAATTGCCCCCCAGTCCTTACACAGATCAATCTTACCATCCTCTTTGTAACACAATTATAAAGCTTCCCTCTTTTGTGTAGTCAATAACATTGATGCAATAAGCTAATCTGTCATCAATAGCCATAGTGAGTCAATTAGAGTTAAAAACAGGATGAATGTGTGTATCTAAAGGGAAATGTATTTTATGATAAAGATATTAAAAGAGACAAAAGCAGCAATGAGAAAAATGAGAAGTGAAAGTTTGAGGACCTTACCTTGGAAAAATAAATGGAGGAAGTGCCCCATAGGTCCAAGAATAGTCCGTTACAGGCACCAATATTTCAGATGAAGTGGTGTTCATTCCTATCTAATATGAAAGGGTAAATAATGTAGATAATATAGATCAATATATGAAATTAACAATAATGCACGTTCGGTAGGCAGAACATTAATAAACTAAACCAAACATACTTAAACAGTTTTTAAACTTGTAAACGTTACAGTGGCAAATTAAATTACTTACATTTTCATCAAGATAGAGTGCTAATATAATTTATTGTTTTCAACCAATCACTAAAAATGTTTTTATTTCTTAAAATTTTATGTCACTTGTAACGGAGATAACTGAATGGCAAACATAAGGTGAGGTATTTTTATTTTCTCCAACATATTATCCATGTAATATAGAAAAGTTCATGAACACACGTATAATCTTCAATGGAATTAAATTATCAAAAAATACATTTTTGATATATGAGAACCTAAACTTTAGGCTCCTGAATGTAGTGGAGATGTCAAGAGTGATGTAATATTGTTTTCTGAGATGAGGCGGGTGTTTTGTTTTGCATAGTTCATGTTCTCTATAATGCTGGCATGTTGAGTGCAGCCTTCCATAAACATGCAGATTTGATACCATACCAGTTTGCATTTTTTCGATGGGATGCAAAGTTTGAAGAACAGTGTGGAAGAAATGGACAACAAGTGATTATATGGTTATCATTCAATTTTTTACCTAATATGGAAATTTCACATCAACTGGATATAAAAAAATATAATAGCAAGTCAATAGAAGATCATAGTTCGGCTTATACAAGTGTCAGTACGAAATGCTGACAGAAACAAATTGATCTTGTCTGTTGGTAGTACCATCTACTTCAACAATAGGGAATGCAAGACAACATCTAAAAACTGCATGAACAATTTCAAGGCAGGAAAGTGTACAAAAATTGACAATTAGACCAGGACAATTGACATCAAAGTGGGATGGAAAAAATAAATTGCCTAAAATTACTCATACCAGAATATTCTATATGATACAAGTGTTTTATAATATTTGTCATTTCACAGGTACGATGATGTCTGGTATCAATTCTACATGTATGCAATGAAGATTAATAATTAAATAATTAATAATTAAAAAAACCCATCAAAATTAATTCACCATAAATACTAAAAATACAATTTAGCAAGCAATAGTTAGCGATGAATTACTATTTAACTCTTGTCTTTTTATTTTCAGAAAATTCAGACATATAGCATATTGGAGTTTTGTCACATGGATTTGGCATCGGCTTGGAAAACAAAACCATAAATTTCTTCCATCTTGTGTGGTTTCAAAAATCAGAGAATCATTGCCATCAGGAATATGTTGGCTTCAGATATGCCAAACCATAAAAATTCTTGGATTTCAAAAAGCTTGATTTGTGTTTTTTGACGATTTCATCTCTTGAAAACTGTTTATATGATGCTGTGAGTGGTGGTGGATATTGAGATGCCCTCTTCATGAACAGGTGACATCTTTTTCGGCTGTGGATTAACGATTATTGAGCGAGTTGTGCTGCATTCGAACCATCACTCGGCACCTGCGATGTGCTGCTGCGTACGTCAGACCAATCTTAAGAAGCAATGACTGCAATATTTATTGCAGATTTCGTTACTACATGTACCTGTATCAGGATGAAATATGTATAGTATATGATATTTAGCATGAATATTTATTAAGGCAATAATTATAGTAAGTAATATAATTAGGTACGTTATCAATACATCTTTCTATCGCAAGGAAAGCAAAAATAACCTATAGCGAAGTAATAAAAGAACAATTTGAACATATAGACATCGTGATAACAAATAGCTAAATATCTTTAATATTTTGTTTTTCCAAGCTCCATATTAATTAAAGTATTTTTACACAGTGAGCTTTCAATTATAAATATTAGTAAATCCTTGAGTCATATTTATATAAATTAGGAAATTGTTTTGAAAATGATACATTTATTAGTACGTGACTAAGAATATTAATACATATGGAAGTTATAGATGCAAATATTATATATATATATTATGTTTTCGATTGTATTGTTTGTTTTATTACACACATTTCTTTATTTCAGACGATTAGGAACCAAGTTTTCCAAATGATTTAGTATCATTAAACGTAATGACTTGGCACTTACAATCAGATGCATCACCAAACATGGAAGAATAATACACCCCACTATGTTGATCCTTGTACACTTATTTTGAATACTCTGTACTCTTATGCAATGTACAATTTGCAACGTTGTGTTGGTGGTGATGCTAATGGTAGTTGTTGCCGTTGTTTGGGTGTGTTGGGGCTTTTATTTAAGCACAAGAAGAAACGACAAATGTACAACATTAAATGTCGCATAATTGTTTACAATTTAAAATATCTCTACATACAGTAATGAGATTTAATACTATTCATATTTCATTACCGATTCGTTCTTTAATTTGTCATATGACGTTTGATAAATGCGTGTTATTTGCATTTATGATTAAATTTCTATATATAATTAAAACAGTTTATCTTGTATCTGGATACAATTAATATTTTAATAAAAAAATATATACTTCTGTTATAAGAAAATTATTATTATTATTATTATTATTATTATTATTATTATTATTATTATTATTATTATTATTATTATTATTATTATTATTATTATGCGCAGAAGGCTATGAGAGAGAACTTTGAGCGGGGACAAATCTAAGTTTAGGAAAATTGAAAAAGTAACCCTGATGGCCAATATTTGGAGCGAATCGCAATTCTTGAAATTCCAAACTTCACAAACGAAATCGAACATCAGCAACTCGGTACAGATTCCATTCCATCCCCGACAATGACAAGCGAATTGTACCTCATCTCTGTAAAAGAGGAAAAATGATAAATCAATGTTTAGAAAAAGTAGTTACGATTTTAATTAAAAAAAACAGATTAAATTTAATATATCATGGAGAAACATTTACATTCTTCCAGTTATAATTTTCGTTGTTTTCTGTCGCAGCTTTGTTTCTTCGGAAATTTTCAAAAATACATTAATTAATGCACTGTTCAATTTGGCGTTGATTATTTCTGTCAATATTCTCTATTATGTTGACGTTCCTTCAACATGTATTCACAATAAACGTCTGTCAGTTTTTATCTTTCTATCTATCCGTATCCTATACTGTCACACATTTTCGTTATTTAATCAATCTAAATGATCAGCTGGCATGCATGCATTTTCAAATATTTATGTATTCGTTTTAAAATTTCTTTATCAATTTATTTATGGACAAGGTCAGGGGAGATACGTATTAGTACAGCACAAACTATCATTCTACTACAGACCAAGCCAACACCTCACCCACCCTCTTAAGATTATGACAACTGTTTTTGTTCTGCGAGATTTCGTTAGCAACACTATCAATTGATCTATCTATATAGATCTATTGATGCATTTAAGTATATGTCCTTCTGTCTAGTTCAGTAGTTGCAATTAAAAGCACGTCCCTGCCTTCCTATAAGTCTACATGTATACACATTTGTACGCAGTATGGTGGGTGTCGTTATACAATAGTTTAATCTTCAATTAACGTTCCATCTGTATTTATAAGCAGCATGTTCTTTTATTCCTGGAAAGTTTGACACACAAATTTTACAATCTTAAGTGTTTGTAATTCTTAGAATATCACATGTCAGCTTCTTCAAGTTTTACATTGCGAAGTGTTAAGTTGATGATAATAGAATATTAACACAAAAATACAATGTTTGCACGACACAAATGCCACAATGTCGGAATCACTAGCTTCACAAACACACGCGCTATGGCGATCGAACATATACTTTTTGCCAAATACACAATCGGAGTACCTGCCAAGTCTATGGAATATTCGAGCGTCTACATGGTACACAACCACCACCACCACACACGCACTGACTCTAAGCACACGTACACAGAGGTAAACAAATGTATTGGAAGATGGGAAAATATTTATCCAAAGTATACATGTCCCAATTTGTTGAGCTATGGTATAAACAGACAGCATACTGAGGATCCTTCTGAAATGTTTAATGAAGATATTCCACAAGTCTGAATAGATACATGTAAAATACTTTGTACAGGATTTAGGTAAAAATAAAATTACGAGTTCGAAATAGATCGCATGTTGTGCGAGTTGGAATAAATATATTTATATACATTTCTAGTAAGGAAAATGTTATAGATATATTTTAGGTGGATTCTGGTTGTTATTGGGCTTAACGCCATTTTTCAGCACATGATAGGCTATTCATGGCGGTCAATATTAATGGTGGGGGAAGAAACCGGGAAATCACCGGAAAGAATCACAGACCAACGAGAAGCTACTGGTAAGCTTTCTCACATATCCATCTTCGCCGAATCCTAGACTCGAACCCACGCAGACAGAGGTGAGATGGCAGTGATCCGTAACGGACAGCGCTTTAGACCACTCGGCCACTCGGGGCCCCTTAGATGGATTCTGACATATACCAAAAGAATTGTGGTAACACAGCTATACTGGGCGATACTGAAGAACACGTTCATTTGATTTCGAATAGTAAATGTCTACAATAGATTTATTGCATATTGTCAATATTGCCCTTTATTATGGATGTACTTCATGTATATAGCTACTATCTTCTCAGCTACCTCAATCCATTCTGAATCCGGCGTGTTTTTAAAGTGTGTCAATGGTGAAATCCAAGACCACCTGAATGAAAACTACACTCATGGTCAGTTAACGTCTAAATCTGAATTTATTGCATTTTTTTTCCCTCCAATATGTCACAAAGAGAACGAAGTGTGTCGAGCCGTTTTGAACATTTCTTTATAAGGATTTGCTCAAGTTAGAAATTAGCCGGCGTATTTAGTATAAACTAGCAGGGCGTCTTCCCTTGTGTTAGGCTACCAATTTTATTTGTAATAAATTGGTGTGGGTGTTGGGGAGAAAATCTTAAATCAACATTTAATATAAACTGAACTGCATTACCTCCCTTGTATAAATTTTGTTACTTTATACGCTTTAAAAGGCGTAAATTCTCGAATGTTTCTGTGGAGCCATTTTCTGAAATAAGTGGACACAGGTAAAATTTATACAGAATTTAGTACAGACCACGGAACCGATACTCTAAATTTTTGGTTTGAATTAATTTTAACAGATGTTGGACAATATCATCGCGATAAAAAATGTAAAACGTTTTAGGAAGCACAACGGAGACTTGTCATCCTTGCTTGATAAAAATTTGTGTCCTATCGAAAGGGTGCCTGACATGCGGTATTCACATGCACTCAGACGTGTAAACGAAGGACAAAGCTACGTTTTTGTACAAGAGACAATATAAAGAAAATCTTGCTCTAAATATAAGCTAAAGTAAACTTCCTTAAACAAAGATCCTTTTTAAGCTGACCTTATGTTGAATCAAGATACTTATCACAGTAAGACCAGTGATTTAAGCGAATCGCCGTTTAGGATGACTTATTGTTAAGAAAACAGTTATTGAGGATTACTATGACTTAAAACTTTGAAGGTGACCTTTAAAGTTATTTCTATATGTCAATACACATTGGAAATTTAGAGACTATACAATAGCAAATACCCCCTCCAACCCCGGTTAGATAATTAATGTACGAAAAATCATTGGGTTTGGAAGCAAAATATAATTGTATAGAAAAATAAATACATTAAGTTTCTTTCATTTATGTGCCTACGAAGTGGCAGTCTCCGCTAGAATGAAGTAGTGATACGATTTATAATTTCTTGTCGAATTAATGGGAAAAGACTTTGATTGGTAGCTACATCACCTCCAAGAGCTAGCAGCAGGGGCTAACTAAGATATTACTTCAGAAGACTATTCACGTAGACAAATTTAGAAATAAAAATTAATTGGAAATGGTTACTTGGCAGAGTCCAAAAAAAGTCTTGTACAAGCTGGTCCCAATGAACAGCATATTGAATATCACTTAATACGAAAACATATTTCTCTGTTTTTCAGCCATCACCTTATTTGTACGAGCTTATAAACCCTATTATTACCATTTACCAAGAGCAAAAGTTGTGCTGAAACAAACGCCAGGCTTTGCACGAAATAATGAATTCTGTTTCATAACATTGTAGAACATGCTTTGTACGTGGTCAGTATGCATAAGATTTAAAAAAAATTGTTCATCCACTATGCTTAATCCGATTGTAAATGTAAAATAGTTAAACTTTTATTTTAACTTGACACGATAAATCTTGAATTTCCCAAGCCCAGTATATATGTACTTTAATGTAAAATAAAATACATAGTAATAAAACTTATCTTATTATAAATGTTTGAGCTTATGTATGTAATATTTATCAAAGGTTTAAGAAAGGAATGCATTTATATTTGTACGGCATAAACCACATTGACACTATTAATGATATAGTTTATTCCATAAATAATTTGTTAAACCTGCTTTAAAAATCCAGATCACTCTCGCACGCACACACACACACACATACACACACACACACACACTGGAAATTGAGTCAAAGAAAAATAAAAAAATAAAACCACTTTGATGTATTGAAACAACTTGTATGAAATGGAAATCCAGTCTTGATCTGAATAAAGTAATTATTCTCCAGAAACTCATACCCACAGACAGAGGTGAGATGGCAGTGATCAGCAACGGTGAGCGCTTTAGACCACGTGGGGTCCCAGAACTATTTTGATTAGTCGCAATAATTTGCATGCATGTTTAAAAAGAATTTCGTGACTGCTCCTATAAGAAAAGATTTGTATTTGCAATAATTTAAACGTCTCTTTAATGATTATAATACTCGTGTAATCGGTGTTAGATAAATTATTGTGATTCATTGCAATCATTCCCACTTGTCTCTTACGGGTGTGGGGGATCGTAATTTGAGATATCGGACTGATATTCATTGGTTTAATGTGCTAAAGATAAACTATTTTTATTTGTTTGAAAGATTTAGCATGTTTATTTTATTACATTAGACATGAACAATTTCTAACCTTCTTTTTCCATTTCCACTACAGCTTTCAAAGTATCATATTTACCAGGCATGTATGTATGTATGTATGTATGTATGTATGTATGTATGTATGTATGTATGTATGTATGTATGTATGTATGTATGTATGTATGTATGTATGTATGTATGTATGTATGTATGTATGTATGTATGTATGTATGTATGTATGCTTGCATGTATGTGCCTGTGCTTGCGTGCATAACATGTAAGCAAAATAAATTAAACCACGTACATAAAGTGTCGTTTAAATGGTACCGTGACTAATGCACAGTGTTTCTATGGCTATCACACAGAGCTGTTTTTATCGTGTTTTGTTGTTATTTATTTTTATCCATAGTATTCTTATTGCTATCAAGTAGAATAGCATTACTTGTGAGCATCTTTGCTTCAATGATTCAATGATCTGTTTGTGGAAATAATAATTATTTTACATTTATTCGTACTTTGAAATTAAGCATATGATTTTATGCAATGTTATTATTCATTTACCTAAGTTATTCATTAAGGACATAGCCCATCAAATGGTTGTCTATTCTGTCAAACATTTTCTTCACCTGATTGAATTTAATTGTTGCCCTAATCATTAACCATATCTCCTTTCTATTCCTTATATCTTGACTTATAAAAAAAAAACTAAAGATTGATGATGATGAGGTACACACCAATCTTCTGTCCTCAATTATGAGCGTTATACTGGCTTCTTCTGAAAGGAAAAGGAAAGGTTGGAATCATTTATTTCTTCATCCCTAGGGTTTCTCAGATATTTCGGAGGTCACCAATTCCAGGAGGATTGTCTTCACCAAAGGGACCTTAATGTCATGAGAATTAAAGCCCTAAAGGATGGGACATGTGCTGAAACTTGGGCCTTTGTGAATCTCTACACTTTGGATGACGCCATGAGCTACCTTACAGTGATCTCTCTCAACCTTTCTCTTCCTTTTAACTTTGTATCGTGGTGCAAGATAATGGAATTATTTTTTGGTTGGGTCCAGTTGTGGAAGCACAAAATAAAGCTTAGCCATCAATCAGCTTAAACAGGAAACACTCCTGGAGTAAGGGTGTGTGTATTTTTCGTATGTCAGCGTTGTTTTTGACGTCATCAGACTCTCTCATGACTTGCAAATTGAGAAATGCAAAATAGCAATCTAAGTGCTACTGCGATTAAAACGTTGTATGGGACATGGCGAAACATGTTTGTATGTATGTAACACATGTAACATATGTAACACATATAACACGTATAACACATGTAACACATGCCAACAACTGCTGTGATTTTACTCATTACACGTGCTCTGACGTCACATAGGCTCATTTCAAGGCAAAAGACGGAACGTAATCCATATCGTGGCTATGACTAAGAAATCAAACTAGGAACATGTTATTTTCAGTTCTTGGCCTCCGATTATTGGTTGGAGGAGCGAATGTTTGGCTTGGACTGAGAACGGGGCAAACCAGGGAAGACTAACATTGCAGCTGAATATTACAAATCTACAATTAGCTCCACAACCACAACCCACCCCCTTCCGAAAAACTTACATATTACCGCGATTAAACAGACAGTCGATGGAAGTATAATATCGTGTCTTTGACAGATACAGTATATACTCCTTAGCCGTTTAGTACACACTTTCAAGTAAATCACTAGCAGATTATAAGTCTCGATAGTTGTAGAGTTATCTTTGAGGAGGGCATGATGGGAACTTGTCCTGCAAAAGTCAACCAAAATTTTCCATTTTTAGTAAATACGGAAACAAATTTAGCATGTAACTTAGAATAATACACATTACGCTAGTTTACTGCTCCTTCTGTTGGCGTGCTCTATTACATTTATTTGAAATTTTGTTAAGTTATATAAATGTTAAATATACACAATGCATTTAATATAATTGTTTAAACAGTTATCTTCAGATATGGCCATTTAGTGACATTATGTGGTAAAAGTCCGTTGGCTGAAGAAATGTAAGGGTGTCGGATAGTTTTGCCTTGGGAAAGCGGTGTAAGTAGCCGATTTTAAAGAGAGTCGACTTTTTTCAAATATTTTTCATAAGCGTTTTTTAAAATATAATATCGGTAAACAATCATGTAGTTGAAGATATAAGGATTTAAATAGTGATTTTACTGTCAGAAATTAATTTATTTTGAGCGATTCATACTCAGAACCATTTAACTCGATCTATCTATTTATAATTTTAGAAGCATTTTGTTGTTATTGGATGGGGTCAAGAAAATGTGGTCACATTAAATCATAATCTATAGATTACACTTGTTCATCTCGAGTGTCAATATACTTAAAATTGTTTACCTTTCTAGATGCCCTTAAGATGTCCCTGAGTCTTTCATCAAAGTTATACGTTGCATATGTTTATTAGGCTAACAAAGTTGTAATTAGTTTGAAAACTCAGAAGGTCATTGTTTTGAAACAAGAAAAATATATTCATTATACAATTCATTTTGTAATTTGAATTTAACCTGCTTTACTTTAGATGTGTTTCTAAGTATTATAGACGCTTTTCTAAGTCACGTCGGTCTGCTTGCAACATAAATCCTGGTTTGCCAGCGCATTATGCACCGGCAAATCAAGGTTTATGCTACATTGTCTACTATGTGCACAAAATGTACAAGCTATACAGTTCATTTACACATTCTGTAACTACTTGTAATGGGTGTTCCTTTCTACAATTTGATTGCACATGCGTTAGGCGCAATTATTCACTTTATTTCGATCTTTATCTATTTATACTAACTGGAAGGTTATCGTAAACACGCCCAGAGAAATAAATGCGGAAATAATCAAGGCTGGATTTTTTTAGACAGGGCCAGGCTAAGAGAGCATCGCGTGCTACATTGTATCAATGAAAGCTGCAAATGTTGAAAACAATTCCCATTTACATATTATCTTTTATGATTAGACCAGACGTCCTCTTTCCTCAACACAGTTTCGTACCTAGACAATTTTTTCGAAGTGAATAGTGATCAAAAAGTTTCGTCTGAAAGGTGTTTCTTTTAATACAAAAAATATATACTTAATATGTATAGCATTCAGCGATCAGTATGAATATACTTTGGTTGAAGTATATTAGTATTAAATTTTATAACAAGGACTAATATCGAATTTACGATAACTAAATGCACACAAATGACCATGTTAACATATACTTTAATAAACTGCATGGACCCAGATTTGTCAGTGCATAGTGCAATTGATTTGTGTAGTTTGCAGTTGGCCTGATTTCTAAGCGAGCATATATGTTATTTGCGACCTATACTGGTTTACGAAACTATAGGCATGACTTCAGTATATGTTTACGAAACTAAAGGTATGACATCAGTATGGAAAAAAGTTAATGAATAAGTAATGTTACTGTGGATACCAATCAATCAGAACTACGTTATGAATGGTAGTTGCGGGCTAAGAGATATATGCAGGCAGTAACGCTTTATAGCAATTAGCACAAAAAAGACTATATGGTGCCAATTAAAGGTTGATGTCCAAAATGTTAAAATGAATTGTACAAAACTCTAGAAAGGTAGACCCTTTCATATAAATGTATTTATTGAAGTAAGAAAATATAAAATATAAAACGTAATAATGTTGAAATGCTGTACGATGTGTTCAAAATAAAACCTATGGATAGCAAATTGTAAAGTCGCTACATTCTTAAAATTCAACCGCTCCGGTGGATTAGTGGTTAGAGAGCCCGCCTCGAATGCGGGAGGTCGTGGGTTCGATCCCCACTCGAGTCATACCAAAGACTTACAAAAATGGTACTAACAGCTGTCTCGTTTGGCGCTCAGCATTAAGAGGTTAGTGTTAGGATTGGTCGGCCTTGTGTCAAGATAATGTGACTGGGTGGGACATCATGATACATGTCTGCGGCATGACGCCCCAGTGCTAGACATCACTAAAAACTGCCACACTGCAGACCTTGTAGCCATATGACTAAGGTGGCACTCTACAGTTTCGTATTTAGCATAGGGTTAAAATTTTAAAGCAAAAGAGTTTTCTCGGGTTTCCTCACTAGTTATACTGGTTATTTAAAAGAGACTTTGTATATCTTAGGCATTGTTCAAAGAACCTTTAATTCCCTTTTTTTTTGATGTATGATTGATAGGTGTAATATGGGTTAGAGAGTATACAGCTTGGCCTTACTCCAGATGTGCACCTTTCAAATAAGTGCTAGCTCTACTTGCTCATTTTCACTTCTTGAACTTCAGAGGTAAATTGTAAAAAAGAGCCGATAACATTTTTTACATTTTATGTATTTGGTAATTCAGTCATTGTACTTTTAGAAGCTGGTATTATCTAGTTTGGCAAATTTCATTTTCCATATTTTAATAGCTGCCAAGAATAGTGTACTTTAGACAAATTGAGTTTGATTTTTGGAGTACAAGGGAGCAGTCATTTTAATTAGCAGTGTCATAAGATCAGTTAAAATTTCCAAAAGTACAATATCCAAAGAAATTTCATCCACATTACATGAAAATAGTATATAAGTATGCCAACATTCTCTCCACTGTGCATGTTTAAAATGCAAACAACTTCACCTTACATACATCACTCTCTCAAAAGTACATAATAACTGGTGAGCGCTACCTAAAGAATTGTTAAAACCTTCGAAAAACCATAATCACATCACATCACATTCTTAAAATTCATTGCTTCAATAACATTTCGTTACTAACTCGAGCAATTTCTTTTTTGGAACAGCGAAATAAAATTTATTGATGTCAAAATACTACTATGCAGGTCAAGATTGAAACATTAATGGGTATGTAATAAACATAATTATATTAATGGGAGTGTGCTATATATATATATATATATATATATATATATATATATATATATATATATATATATATATATATATATATATATATATATATATATATATATATATATATATACATATATATATATATATATATATATACATACATACATACATACATACATACATACATACATACATACATACATACATACATACATACATACATACATACATACATACATACATACATACATACATACATACATACATACATACATACATACATACATACATACATATATTTTAATGGGTATGTATTATATAAAATTCTATTAATGGGTATGTACTGCATATATATATATATATATATATACACACACACAATTGGGTATCATCTGTATATAGTATATTAATGGGTTTGTTCTGTATATAGATAGATTAATGGGCATTTAAAGTACTTGGATATATTAATGAGTATGTAGTATACATATATTAGAGTGTATCTACTGTATTTAAATATATTAATTGGTATGTACTGTACAAAGACATTACTGGGTATGTAATGGACATATTTGAATGGGTATGCAGCGTACATTATTATATTAATATGTATGCATTGCACATAATTATATTAATGTGTATGTGCTAGACATATATGTATTGATGGGTATGCAGTGTACATAATTTTAAAACATGAAATTACAGGATATATCTTTATGAACGCGTATGCAGTTTACATAATTTTATTACTGGGTTCGCAAAGATATATTTATTTTAATAGATATGCATTGTACACAATTCTATTTCTATGTATGTACTGGACATATCTATATTAATATGTATGCAGAGTACATAATTATATTACTGGATATGGACTGGATATATTTATAGTAATGGGTATGCAGTGTACATACTTCAATTACTGGGTAATGCAGTGTACATAATTATATTAATGGGTATGCAGTGTACACACTTCTATTACTGGGTAATGCAGTGTACATAATTATAGTAATGGGTATGCAGTGTACATATTTATATCACTGGGTATGCAGTGTACATAATACTATCAATGGGTGCCCAGTGTACATAATTATATTAATGGGTATGCAGTGTACATATTTCTATCACTGGGTATGCAGTGTACATAATACTATCAATCGGTGCTCAGTGTACATAATTATATTAATGGGTATGCAGTGTACATATTTCTATCACTGGGTATGCAGTGTACATAATACTATCAATGGGTGCCCAGTGTACATAATTATAGCATGTCTGAACAGTATGCAGCTGAAACTGCTTTGTAATGGGGCATCATAAGATCGTAAGCAAAATTCAGAAATCATTTCTCATACGAAACTAATCTTACCAAAATATAATGTTAGGTTATTTGTACAGAGTAATGATTTAAGCAAACAGAGATGTAGTTCCTGACCTTATGAGTGTTATGTATGTTATGTACAGTGTGTTATAGTATATAGAGATGTACACTAGACCACCGGAGCGGTTCTATTACAGTCACAAACTCTGGAAAAATAAATCATTTCAGGAAGAAGCCCATTTCTACCACGGGCTAAATAACGTCATGAAACTAATTTTACAAGATAAAATCTTTATCAGTTTTTAATTTTAGATTGCATAATTTAATAATTTTTGTATAAATTTCCAGAACAGAAATATAAAGTTAAAGTTTGGTAGTACATATAAAGGTTGATGACGCCTTCACATTCAAATATTAGAGCCTAGTATTAAAATAGAACATATTCTACACCGTGTTCTGAACGATTATTAAACCCTAACGCATATTTACTGCAGGGTAAAAACTAGTAGAAATGGGCTACTTCCTGAAATGGTACATTTCCCAGGGATTTTCACCGTAATGGTGAAAATAAAGGTTAATTCACCGGATTGGACTCATGAGATGGTCGTCGGAAAGTGCTGCGTTGGTACTTTAATGTTTTTTGAATGGATATGTGTAGCTTTTCAGTCTTCGTGTGATTCTGAAGCGATGAAAAACGCGTGAGAAAAGTCGAATTGAGCAGAGGCTTGTGGTCACGATTGCATTCCTTGTATTAATTTATAATCCCGTTAAGGTGATTTCATGTTGTCATAAATTTCGACGTACTTTATTGATAAATCTGCAGACTCATGTGGTCTGTACCCCTCCCCACAATTTTAAGGCTCTCGCTAAAGGGTATTTCTGAATCCTCCCTTGAACAACTATTTCCTCAGTTATATACTATCTGCCACGTGGACAGGGAAGTTGTTTAAGTACGCACTGTATAAAATATGTTTACTAGCGGTTGATGAATGACGTCATACGTCTCGTCCCTCATTTTCTTGTATGCGTGTGCGAATTCAGTGAAGGTACGCACGTATATCTGAGAAAATTTTTTTTGTTTACATTTAGAAAATCACGATTCATGGTAAAGTTTGCCTTTTTCTCTCTTTGTCTATCACTCAATCTCTAACAAACACACTCATAAACGACATTATAGAAGTGTATAATACTGAACTTGTGAAAATACTACAGGTTTAAAGTAGAAGTCAATATTTACCTGGTAAAGATTGTGATGGCTAATTATTGTTGTGGTTGTTAAAGGGTTATAGGCTTTTTACGCACAAGACAAACTATACGCAGCCAGTATAAATTGTGGAAGAAGAACCCGGGAAAACACCTAAAATAACCGCCCACTCACGAGAAACTACTATAAAGTTTTCTCACGTACCCACACTGGCCAAACCCGAAATTCGAACCCATACGGACAGAAATGATATGGCAGTGAACCGTAGCGGTGAGTGCTTTAGACCACTAGTCCACTTTTATCCAACCCTTGTTGGGGAGGGGGGTAATGATATTGCATCATATTTCGAAACAAAACAGACATTCCTTGCACACCGTACTAACAATAATCAACGATATTTTGATGAATGAGAATATATCTAACCTATTCTATATGTACCGTATATACTTGTGTATAATCCGAATCCCATGCTTTATAGGGGCACAAAAAGCCAACTTCTCTTTGACCCTCGTATAAGATGGGGTGTATATAGCAAGCGGGATCTGTCTGAAGAGGTGACCTTCATTGAGCGAGTTAAGGTGCAATTTGAGAAAAGAAACCCAACTGGATGAATGGATGGATGGATGGATGGACAGACAGACAGATAGATACATACATACATGCATGCATGCATAGATAGATAGATAGATAGATAGATAGATAGATAGATAGATAGATAGATAGATAGATAGATAGATAGATAGATAGATAGATAGATAGATAGATAGATAGATAGAAATGGCACCAGTGTAAAATACAATTATATTATATTATTAAGTGGTATATGCCCTAGATAAATTTACAACTTGCAATTTGTTCTAATGAAATCCATAATTCTTGACATTTTAGATCTTTTAATACAATAAATAGACGATTTCGATTATAGGTCACATAACGGGATAAAAATAGTTCATAATGATCAGATTAGTATTATTTTGTAATGTGTTAAAGCATCTTACAAAAGAGTAGTGAATATTATTTGATATTACGTGTTACAAAATCCAAGAAGTCATCATCATTGTCTGATAAAGTTCTGAAATCCTCCATCGTCTTCTAGTCATCTGCCCACTCCAGTTTCTTGGTTTCACGGAAACTGAGCTTTGGCTATGTAAATGACAATTTGTCTTTGAAATCTTTTAAAGACTGCAACTTTTAATAACTTAACACGTGACAACTGTACTGCTAGATCATCACAGGGACATCAAATAACAACAATTTGTTAGGTGCCAGTGAGCAGGTATCAATCTCAGGTTTAATCAAGCGTTTGTCACGTGGGAAAACAGATGTTACTGTCTTTAAAAGTTAGGAGATTATGTTCACACATTCACTGAAAGATTTGGGACTCCACTAGGCCCTGTGAATGTATTAAATTCCCGGCTCAGTCAAAAGGATTGTCAACCTGAATACGAAGTGAGCCATGGACTTAGCGGGTTATGTCCATTGACAGAAATCATGTGATCTATCACTTGGGACTTAAATCTAATTTATGGAAAAGGAGAATACTAATTGAATCAAATTATTTATTGCATCAACCACAGTGGTTATACAGCAAAAACAAGGGCCGCGTCGTGTGGGGTGGAAACTGGGATTAATTCCCATGGGCTAGGTCCCATAAGGGGTCCGAGTCGATCACACTATAATTTATAAAAGACAATGTTTATTTGAATATGAACTAGGATAGGCCCGGGTGTTTCTTACCCCAGTGCCCGTGATCGCTCTGTACGGCCTTGAGCAAAACGCAAGTATGAACACCAATATAGGTTGTTAGGACTGTACCAACACGGAAGCAATATACTTGCTAGTAAATATTCACAATAAACAAGATTGCGATGGTTGATTTATTTTACCAGCGATATTGTCAAATTATAAAAACTCAAATAGCTGTTTTTTGAAATATTGTCTAATGAATACCAGCATGAAATCGACGAGAACAGTAAATACCAACTACATATTTCTGAATGGCAATATTGTCATGATAGAGTTAAACATATTCGAATTCACAGCATTTGTTTGTACGGAAAACACCTTGTTTTCATCATTGCCACAAGATTTATACGATTTTGTATTTCACGCAAATAAGATGATCCCAACTCTCCTTGGATCGAATTTTCAGCAAAAGAAATGTGGCTTATAAGTGAGTGTATAGGGCAGATTTTTAATTGATAAATACCAGTTAAACAGGTTTTGTCAATGAAATTCGTGTTTTAGATTCATCTTTAGTTCCGTTTAAATGGAATCGTCATAAATGCAATGTGCCTTCTTGTATTCAGACACGAAATACGGCAATCGACACCGTAACATTAATGTCTGCGAGCATTTCTTTCGGTGCCTAATTAAGTGCCTGACCTTGTTTTGATATCTGACTTGCGGAAGTGTTTGTTGGGGATTAAAAGCAGACCTACATTGTACTAGCATTTAGGTATAGTCTGTTGCTATGTCATCTCTTATCACTAGTTATGCTAGTGTATTTTAAAGGTTGATAATTTGCGGACATTGTATGACACACATTATCTTTACTATCCGATTGAAATGCAAGTATTTTCCTAAAGATATTCTTGGTTTATCTGAACTGTGCGAGTTTCAAAAATGCAAAATTGTTGTCGTGTGAGTTTTTGCAGTTATTATTAATTGCTATATTAATAAAATTCTTAGCTTCGATGGCAATTAGGAACAAATAATATACGTGTAGCCAGTTTGAGCAATGCACATTTTGAATGTATATTCATGTTTATTTTAATAAACGCTCTTTTTGATTTGGTCGTATTGTAATGGGGCTTTTGGCAGTGTCTTTAAAACCTTTTGTGAAAAGTAACTCCTCTGTTTTATAATCTACATTTTGGGAAGGGCATCGAAGGAAACTTATGAAACTTTTGGGCCATACTTCCTGGTGTGTAGCTATAATCTGATGTAACTTTCTTGGATTCTTGCTTTTGGATTTTGACAAGTACATTTTGTAACACTAGATTATGGGATCCCAGACTGTAAAATCATATTTCAAATTAGATCTATGAAAACTTTGAAACTATTTTCCAACACGATGATGACAAGTTAGGTCTTAATAAAGACATGGTTTGCCTTGGTTTAAATTATTTAATGTTAAGGCCACGTTGCATTTAGCTAACAATTGTTACATCAGACGATTTTGGTCCAGATTATTCAATAAACTGTTCCTTCTAAGTAAAGTATGAAATTTTTTTCTTGTCATTTGCATTATATTGCATTTCAGTGTTTGGAACTACAAATCTATTTTTGTGCCCTAAAAACACAGGTGTGAGTTTGAAGCAATAAGGGAAAAAACCCAATTCATCTGTATAGGTAGATTTTAATTATAAATGACAATAAACATTTAATTAAAGCTAATAGCAAGGTATCGCAGTTCCTTCTTGCTAGTATGCTCATGACGTGTAGTGTTTATTATTTAAAATGGTAAATATAAGCCAGAAGAAATTGGATTTGGCAAGTCAATAGTTTCTCCATTTTAAAAGAAAATGAGTAAAAATGTTCAATTTGAGCCCTGAAATGTACATGGTATGTGACATTTTGTGTATGAGAGCATTTATCTGCAAAGACATGAAATCTAGTGTTCTATAGTTGTGTGTCATTCTATGGGAGCTAGGGGATCATTAATGTGGAAATCTATTTGTTTTTGTGTTAGGACATATACTTCTTTCTTTCAATAGATTTACTTGAAATGTCTCAAATATCTGGCCTCCATGTTCATATATGAAAGTACAATGTTATACAAGAGCCATTAATTTGAATGAATTAATATGGCTCTATATGTACTTGCATGTCGTTGAATGGCACAGCAGCGCAGTACGGGCTGTATAGCGATGATTAAAAGTCTAGTACTAAATAAAAATTAGAAATAGTGAAAATAACAATTTAGTTCAAAAAGTGTCGACCATTTGATTCTCATAATTATATTTGTCTGAGTCTATATTTACATAATAATTAATTTTTATATTGAGACTGGATGTAGTAGGGTGATGACTAAGTTTAAAAGTATTTTGTTTCATACAATATTGATACTTGGATATTGTAAATGTTGCTCATTCTTTTATCTCTAACAGCTCCGGTGGCCTAGTGGTTAGAGCGTCCGCCTCGGATGCGGTGGGTCGTGGTTTCGATCCCCGGTCGAGTCATATCAAAGACTTACAAAATTGGTACTAACAGCTGCCTCGCTTGACGCTCCTCATTAAGAGGTTAGTGTTAGGACTGGTCGGCCTGGTGTCAGGATAATGTGACTAAGTGTGACATCATGTTACATGTCTGCGGCATGATGCCCCAGTGTTAGACATCACTATAAACTGCCACACGGCAGACATGGTAGCGATATGACTGAAAAATTGTTAAAGCTACGTTAAAAATCGTAATCACATCACATCACATCACATCACATCACATCACATCACATCACATCACATCACATCACATCACATCACATCACATCACATCACATCACATCACATCTTTTAACTCTTGCAAATCGGGCTCTGTAATATTATAGACCTCAAATGTATTGAAACAAGACTTTATTGACAAACCCATGATAGTCAGTTAACCATCTTTTGTCTGTTTTCACGGTTTCTTTTGTAGTAAATTAATATTCACGTCGTGTACAATATAAATTTGTATTACAGGATATGAACTAGGTATATGACTGGCTGTTGCCAGAAAGGCTGGTTTATTAGTTGGATCAAGGGTGTTGACGGCATTTAGCATACCAGCTCAAACTGTTTGTGCAAAATGCTATCATAATTTTCATAATATTTTGAATAACATGAAACTTAGTTATTTGTATCAAGGGACAAAAGTTATATGCTAAAATGGCTTTTGGTAGTGACTGTGTAGAAATAATCCATGCATTCTACATTGTTGTTGAGTTTTCAAGATCCAACATGGCCATCGATATTAAATGCTCATTTTCAGCACAGTTGTAATAAACGGATCTATCCTAGCAGAATATGTTGTCTCGATTTACTTTATTTGTGTATTTCATTTGAAATCGTTTGTAAATAACACACAATATACAACCACTACTTAATATTATTTAGTGGCTTTAAAACTATGGTAAGTTCGACAGTTAATAACAATAATTAGTATATGGTAATTTATCATTATTATTAAAAGACACCTAACGAATCAAATAAATAATTATTTAAAAGGGCTCTAAACCAAATAAGCGAATATAGTTCCGGTGATTTTTAGAAATGGGAGATATGGAATGATTGCACTATTATTTCATGCTGTTTTTTAATATTCTTTACTTTTATTAAATGCTCTCAAAAAAGGAAAGCAGAGAAAGACAATAAATACATTGACTAATGAAACGGTTTCAAAGCTTTATATTTTTGTATGCACTCAATTCAGTATAATTAAAAAGTTAAAAAAGATCACATATACTTGAAAATTATTTCACACTTAATATTATCCTGCTGTTTTGTTACCTTCTCAAGTGAAACAAAGTCTAAATTACCATTAAGGACTTAATAACATTGCCCTGTATAATCCACCTTGCCATCAACGAATGAATATCATCGCCCTGTATATCTCATAAAGACAACGTACGCTTAATGTAGTCATCAATAGAACCACTGTGACTTTCATGTCTCCTAATGCCAAACTATAGAGGCAAGCACAAAGGCATCGAAGCCTTATTAGGGAGCTTACGGGATGTTAAGTATTACTTACTGTACATGCGCATACTGTCGCCGCATTTTAATCCATTAGAAATATACGAAATTTGTAAAACAGCACATATCAAGAAGTGTGTGTGTATGTGTGTCTGTGTGTGCTACCGCCCTGGTGCGGAACTTTTATATGTATGTAGGGGTGGGTGGGACGCAGGCGATCGCGAGTTCGAAGCCCAGGTCGTTTGATACAAAAATCTTGTAAAACTGGTACTATCGACTTCCTCGCGTGGCGCTCAGCATTAACAGGTTAGTTCTTTGACTGGTCGGCCTGAAATCCGGATAATGTGACTAGATGGAACATGATGCTACATTCCTAATCATCACTATAACCTGTCACACTGTAGACATCGTGGCCAAATGACTAAAACAAGTTTCAAAGTTACATTAAAAATCCAAAGCACGCACTTTCTTCATTTTCTAAAATATATCAAATCAAATAGATTGTGTGGTTTTCTATTTTTCCTAAAGTAAAGAAAATGATGACGATGTTAATTTTATTGCTATCTATTTTCTTCGATTAATCCTACGTTTCCGTTTTCCATAGTACAACGGAGGCTGATCCTCCCCTAACTCCACAGAACAATAAGCGTTAAACAATCACCATTTTCTATAGTACACTTTTGTATACAATGACGTTATTAAAATTATGTCCTGCAAACAATTAAAATAAGGGAACTTTGGGAGCTTCCTCCGCATAACTCCTATCAGGTGCTCCGTCCTTCAGAGCCCCCTGCCTTACATATTTAAGGCTCTCTTTAATCTGTATGTTTGCATCCACCCGTAAAAACTATTTCATCAGCTATATGTAATCTGGCTATATTGACAGGGAATTCGTTTAAGTACACAACGTGACAAATGTGTTACTTCTAGCTCAGTTATTATGGAGCATAGATGAATGACATCATTCATCTCATCGTCTCGATATTCAATGAAGAAATGCATATATTATATAGCTTAGAGTTTTGATTCTTGTTTGAAAGTGTAAATTGAATGTCGAAATGCACGTATAGCTCGGACTCTTGATTCTTGTTTACATGTGGAAGTTTAATAACAAAATGCACGTATAGCTTGAATTCTCGATTCTTGTTTACATGTAGAAATTCAATAAAGATATACACTTATAGCTTGGATTATCATTTTCTGTTTTACCGTTTGGTTGTTACTAAATTACCTCGCAACCATCTCTCTATCTCTCTCTCTACACACACACACACACACGCACAAACACACACACAAAGGCACACATACACACAGACACGCACATACACCAGATGGTATAAACGTATAATATTCAACTTGTAAAAATACTACAGATTTATGGGCGTAGTAAATATTTACCCAGTGAAGCGTGTGGACGTAAACGTAGCGTGTCATATTCAGACGGAAAAAAATACACTTATACAGAAGAGATTTAATAATAAGTCATTTTAATATCGAGATATTTTGCGTTAGTTTTTGTTTTGTTTTGTTTTATGTTCCTTCTCTTTATATTAGTGAATTGGAGAACCTTGAACTACCAATGGTCTTTAGTTTAATCACTAAAAGATAATAAATATATACCAATATTTGCAAATATAATTTTTTGGACCAGCATATGAATCAATGACAATATATAGATGTACATACATACATACATGCATGCATGCATGCATGCATGCATGCATGCATGCATGCATACATACATACATACATACATACCTACCTACCTACCTACCTACATACATACATACATACATACATACATACATACATACATACATACATACATACATACATACATACATACATACATACATACATACATACATACATACATACATACATACATACATACATACATACATACATATACACATATACACACATACATACATATATACATACATACATACATACATACATACATACATACATACATACATACATACATACATACATACATACATACATACATACATACAGGGCTCCGAGTGGCCGAGTGGTCTAAGTCGCTGTCCGTTACGGATCACTGCCATCTAAACTCTGACTTCGTGGGTTCGAGTCTAGGATTCGGCAAATATGGATATGTGAGAAAGCTTGCCAGTAGCTTCTCGTGGGTCGGTGGTCTTTCCGGTGATTTCCCGGTTTCTTCCTCCACCATTAATATTGGCCGCCATGAATAGCCTATCGTGTGCTGAAAAATGGCGTTAATCCCAACAACAACATACTTACCTACCTACCTACATACATACATACATACATACATACATACATACATACATACATACATACATACATACATACATACATACATACATACATACATACATACATACATACATGCATGCATGCATGCATGCAGGCATGCATGCATGCATACATACATACATACATACATACATACATACATACATACATACATACATACATACATACATACATACATACATACATACATACATACATACATACCTACCTGCGCGCACACACACACATACATACATACATACATACATACATACATACATACATACATACATACATACATACATACATACATACATACATACAGACAGACAGACAGACAGACAGACAGACACACACACACATACATACATACATACATACATACATACATACATACATACATACATACATACATACATACATACATACATACATACATACAGGGCTCCGAGTGGCCGAGTGGTCTAAGTCGCTGTCCGTTACGGATCACTGCCATCTCACCTCTGTCTTCGTGGGTTCGAGTCTAGGATGCGGCAAATGTGGATATGTGAGAAAGCTTGCCAGTAGCTTCTCGTGGGTCGGTGGTCTTTCCGGTGATTTCCCGGTTTCTTCCTCCACCATTAATACTGGCCGCCATGAATAGCCTATCGTGTGCTGAAAAATGGCGTTAATCCCAACAACAACATACTTACCTACCTACCTACCTACATACATACATACATACATACATACATACATACATACATACATACATACATACCTACCTACCTACCTGCACGCACACACACACACACATACATACATACATACATACATACATACATACATACATACATACATACATACATACATACATACATACATACATACATACATACATACATACATACATACATACATACATACATACATACATACATTTAAAAGGTTCTAAATAGTATAGCGTTGTGCAATAAAGTTCTTAATCAGATTACAGTGCAATCAGAGCATCCCATCAAAACACGTTTTAGCATAACATTTGGAGACCTATGTACTTTTTATTATAACAGTTTGTATATCACGATCTAGGTTTTTTAAAATTTTTTTACAAATTTAGTTACATGAGATTCCGTGGTTTGGTTTCATTAGATCTTAAGACTAGACGTTAATGATGTTTCATGAAATTTGAATATCACTGGCCCTAAGGACCTTTTCATATTGTAAAGCCCAGTTGACTAGGTGGACCAGGTGTTTCTTTTTTTATAAAATGTTTCTGGCGAAAGGTTTGTAGGATAGGTGTGGATTTACTTACGATTTACCATAAACTGTTATAGTCGTTGTCCTTAGTGACCCATTTTCATCATATTATTATGAAGGCTATTGACCAAAAGCTTTCTTTAAATATATGGAGGATAGGGACTTTATAGATTATGGGCTATTACAAAGTAGATAATGATGGTCACATAATGGTTCAATAAAAATGAAAGAGTGGTTAGACTTGATAAAAACATGTTAACCTGTCTAAACTTAAACGAACCTTATAAGTGATTCTGAACCCGTGTCTGTTTAGCTTATTGAATGTTTTCCATAAGAAATACATTATAGAAAGCAAGAAAAGTAAGGGTAATCTTAATGTATTTACGTTTACGCTTGAAAGGTGTGTATGAATGTCTGCATGTACCTTTACTGCTAAGTGGGTGTGAATAAATGCTTACAGTAATTGTAACACGAGGCTAAAAGTAAGAGATTAGACATTTATGTCACAGAAACGGTCTTGGAATATTAATAGTAAGGGCAGGGAAATAGGGTCGAATGATTGGATGGGAAAGTGTGGTAAAGAAATGTAAGGAAGATGTAGTGGACAAAACAAATTTGGTATCATCATGATCATTATAACCATCATTATTCAGACTTCTCAAAGAAATAGAAAAAATGATGAAAATAAACTTTTATCGTTCTACTTGATTAAAATGAAAATATGGTCTTCTAAAGGGTAGTTTACTGGAAGAGAGACAAGTATGTCATTATACGATACTAACGCTATGACGTAAGGCAGATACTATACTGATGATGACGTTGATGTGGAAGTATTTGTCTTACACAACTTCACCTATAGTATTCATATTTCAATGTATTGTTTTAAAAAAAATTATAAATGATGAAAACTTTTTTGCATGTTCAATGGATAAATTAATGCCAACATATACAATCTTACCTTACAAATGGCTGTTCAAAAGAAAAATAGCGTACTTTGCTGAATGCGTTGTGTGAAAGCGTTCTTAGCTGCACAAGCAGGCGAGGCGATTGATAAGAGCGTCACGTGTATTGATTTATATCTAGTTAGGTTATATATATATTTTCAGATACCGGCGTAGGTCACATATCCGGGTGCACGTGTGCAGAACTTTACCTGTATATTTATTGCTGTCTGTTTTCGTACGATACCTGTACAGCAAAGTAATTCGAACTTGTAATTGCCTTCGTACCCAAAAATATTGTCTATAGTAAAAGTGCAATAACTAAAATATGTTCATGCGGCATGTGTTTGTTAATCTAATGTCAAGATGTGGTTACGCACGTTGATGTTTGCTAAAAGAATGGATTTTGCTTCAAATCATAATCAAATCATAATCATGGAACACATGTCTCCAGCGGCGGCTGTTGGAAGTGATGGGGGAGGGGGAATAAGGGCTGGTAGGGGCAATTACTCTAGCCACCAGGCGAAGGATATGCCGTTGAGAGCTATTCATATTTGTGCAGTTGAAAGTTTCATCATATTTCAGTTTTACCTAAGTATAACAGAAGCAATAGTTTCGAAAACTTCAATTTTACAGCTGGTTGGGGAGGAAAGAGGTTCGCAATTGACATGAAAAATTGTTTTCTGCCTCTAAGTAGAGGAGTCTATAAAAGTATAATGACTCCAGCCGCCTTGATCCATAGCCCAGCCGTTGCTTATCTCACCGTTGACTCGCTGATCCGCTTGTTCATGCGTAGTCAGACACACTACCTTACGTACATATAAATTAATAAAATTACATTAAGCTCTGCATTTCAAGAATGTAATTGAATAATAAACATAAAGACACAAATTACCGCAAGGAAAATAAATGCATAAAACTCTTGCGCCATAAGAAATTTTTTGAGAATCCAATTTCATAACTTTAATATAATATGTTTCATTTTCGACAGTTGGAAGATAAAGTTTTCGATAAGGGTTCAACACGTAATCCACAAGACTATACCCATTTCAGAGTAAACAGTGAAGTTAATGATGATTCCTGAAAATGTCCAAATATGGAACCACTCTGACGTCTATTATGCTTAGAAATGGGTTCCAACGTTTTACATAGATGTTTGCTTATATAAGCAGATCTCACTTAGAGGATGTTCCAAAAAGTGCAATGTCCACACAGACATATATAGCAGATTTAAAATGAATTTTCACACATTACGACTCTATAGTCTTAATATAAGTAATTGAAAAGAGGTTTGTCCAATTCAACAAATAGAATAAAAACGTGAACATATTAAAAAAGAACTTACGGTATTGCGAATTAAATCCAAAATAATCCCAGAATTACAGACACAAGACTTCATGATTAAAAGTTCTGAATAAACTTTAGGTGAAATCCAAATTAAATCCAACTCTGAAAGTGTTGATGTGCCCATGGTGGCTCTTGTAATGGTGATGTGCCAACATTCTTTTTCTTTATAAAAAATACAAATGAAAAATACATCTTTACCTGAAATTACCATATTAATACAAATCTGTTTCCAAAACTGTTGTTTGTGATCACTTTGTATTGTGAAAGAACAATCATTTAAAATAAATAATTGGAGAAAAAAATCCAGCCCAAATGAATTTCCGGACACAACTATAATAAAACCGATTCTTCTAAGATCTTACAGGAGGAATAATTAATTTCCAAAAAACTTTATATAGCTCTCTACCTGACCAAAGGTAAGAATTAGCATCTTCAAAAAACTAACCTAATCGATCATATCCTTCTAAAAAAAGTCGTAATGATTATTTAACAAAATCTCAGTTATAATTGGAATATAAAATGTCATAACCCCACAATGTCTTTGACCCAAGCAAAGAATATAATCCTGATGGTTAACGCTTACACAAAAAAAACTAAATAGCTATGTAATAGTTGTTTACAGAATTAAAAACTAAATAATTCAGTCAAAAAGAAAATAAAACTTGGTCTTGGACAATGTCAAATCCAGTAATCAATATTACATTATCATTACTATATAATGAAATAAAAACATTTAATAACAAACCAACAAACAATGCAAATTAAGTACACACAAGATACAGCAATAATACACAAGGCATGTCCATGCACAAGGTGTAATACGTAATGATATATCACTTTAATGAACTAAACGTACAAGACACACTGCTGCTTTATCTCAGTTTATTTTTTAAAAATGTGATTTTTGTATTACAGACGTATAATTAACAACAAAATATCCCGAACCCAAAGAAACTTTGCTTCATTTCTGTGCACATTCGTAAAGTGTTATAGAATATTAAAGTTCAAGAGTCATTTCTATGGAACTAGATAACGTATAAATAATTGTTACTTGCTTGACTCTTGGTTTAATCACACATTGCACTAGTATCTCGCTTGCTAAGCTTAAGCATCTTTGTCACTGGTATCTTGCTCCACAAGCTTGAACACACATGGCACAGGTAACTCGCTTGACAAACACACGTGTCACCGGTATCCCGCTTGACTAGATTAAACACGCATGCTATAGGTATTCTTTGTGACAAATCCTTTAAAAAGTGATCGAAGCTCTTTTCAAAGTTATGCCCAGCTTCTCTTACATAACTGGTTACAAAAGTGAAGGTTCTTTACATATCATAAAACTAATTGCAACCAAACATTTTCAGGCAAAAAAAAAACGATATTCAAATGTAAAAGCCAGTAACACAGTAACACAGAATATTCTCAGTATATGTTTAGATATACACAAGTAAATGCATTCGTAACATCGGGAAATGCAGTCAATGTGTCCCAAGCTGACTGCATTATTTTCCTTTGAAGGAAGAGATCACACCACATCCAGTAGATGCACATAAAATGTCAATAACTTTATTTTCCCATGACAAATGTGTATGTAATATAATGTGCTACAGTATCCCTGTCGTTTCTGACTACAACCTCAGGCACTGCACTGTTGTGCAAGATGGATACACTGATTACAGAAAACTTTGAAAGTGCTGTCCTCACCATGATATTTTGGTACCCATAATGAGCTGCATCTAATAGATGCAGCGTCATCCGTGTATCAGTTCCTTATGTCAACATGATTCAAAGCTACATTTGGGCTGTCAGGTGAACATTGTACTTAGTACCCATGATTGTCAAATACCACTTTTCCATCAATTTCAGTTCAGATAACTTGTTAGCCTGTCCACTAACCACTAGCTTGGTTGTGTTCTCATTGTATTAAATGTATACAAAAAGTTTTGGTGTCTTGCCCTGTTTCATATCGACAATATTGTACATCGAAAGGGGCCATGACTGATTAACATGCTAGAAGAGCTCCTCGCAAATGCCTTCTCGGAACTGACATACTATGTACAAAACCATGTGATGTGATGTAATTATGATTTGTAACGTAGAATTAATATTTTAGCAGTCAAATCGCAACGATGTCTGCAATGAAGCAGTTTATAGTGATGTCTAGCACAGGGGCATCATTCCGCAGACATGTAGCATGATGTCCACCCAGTCACATTATCCGTACACCAGGACGACCAGTACTAACACTAGCCTCTTACTGCTGAGCGTCAGGTTTAGGCAGCTGTTAATACCATTTTTGTAAGTCTTTGGTATGATTCCACTGAGGATCGAACCCACGACCCTCCGCATCCGAGGCGGATGCTCTAAATACTAGGCCAACGGAGCGGTTAGTAATAACCATGAGAACTAATCATAATCATTCTTCAGTGGTACAACCTGAACCTTTCTTCATGGAAAATAATATCAAATTGCTCTTTTTCGTTGGTTGTTTGATACGGTTTGGTAGGCATGCCAGATCATTGTAAGGTACACATCCTTAATCAATGAATCAGCTATATAACTTATAGTAATACCAGTAGTATAAACATCAGTTATTTAACCAATGCCTTCAAGCATGTCTCCTAAGATTTCGAACGCAGAAATCTCAGTTTGAAGTTCATGTATCTTAACATTCATACCGAAATTTCTCGCATCCCCGACAAGGGTCAGATGACAATAAAAAGTTTTAGGACAGGGTAAGGATCCAAGTATTTCTATCTAAGATCAGAGTTTTTGTTTGGCTGTGTGGTTTACTCTGACATATTGTTATTTTATAACTTACCACTAAATTAAAAAGGGTCTTTAATATTTCATGGACACACTGTCAACACCACACAAGTCTTGGTTCATGGAAAACTGAACTTATGGTGAATAAGCCATTTTCATGTGTACAATTGGTGACCTTGACCTTGGAGTGTTAGAATATTATAGTTTAGATATTGTTTATGGTGCACTGCTCAAGCTATTGTGAGGAAACCATTTGATAATAGATGACATCATAAAAATGATATGCCTTATAACGTGTGTTTACAAAAAACTACATAGATGTTAATTCAACAATACACTGCAACTCACGAGACGAGATAGACAAAAAGCAGGACAGTCAATAATTTAAACTTTCTTTCCGGTATAATGAATGTCCATAATTACATGCAATAACAATTATAATATCATAGGTATAGAGCACGTCTATAATGACATGGATTAACCATCTATCCACATATGTACACAACATGGAATAACCATCATTCCACATATGTATAATGCATGTCTACAAATACATAAAGTAACCATCATTTCACATAGGTATAATGCATGTCTAGAATGAAAAGACAACTGTATAAAAATAAACCATAATGTCCGCCAATGAAACCAATATAGCCAGAAAACGAGTTCACAATGACGCAACATCACCAATCATTTCTACAAAGTAACCGTGTAGCAGTATTAAAACTCCGAAATATGATCTTGGCTACAGGCATACAGCTCAGACAACTCTGAACCTTGTTTACAGGCAGACAGCTCAGACAACTCTGAACCTTGTTTACAGGCAGATGGGTCAGACAACTCTGAACCTTGTTTACAGGCAAAAGGGTCAGACAACTCTGAACCTTGTTTACAGGCAAAAGGGTCAGACAACTCTGAATAAGACTTGTTTACAGCCAGACAGCTCAGGCAACTCTGCAATAAGATTTGTTGACAGGCAGGCAGCTCAGAAAAGTCTGAAAAAGACCTTATTTACAGGCAGACAGCTGAGAAAATCAACGTGATTACAGCAGGCATAAATATACTCTATCACTAGTCTTTAAATATTCATTATCCAATTTCCAAACCTTTCAAACCAAACAGTACAGACAAAGGCCAACAAGCATTTTTGCCTTTCATTAATCATGGACATTTTCCTCCTGGTAAAACATGCCTTTGGCTCATGAAGCAAGGGAATCTACCTGTACAAAAGTACAAAGAGAAAACTCTACAACTACGCACATGTCATTGCCAAAACGAAGACCAGCAGAGTTTTCATATGTGACCTAATCTTAGTTTAACGATATGAGAGTGTAAAGCCACACTGTTGCTGAACAACAAATCTTCAATGACTTGTTTTCACAAGCTTCTATGGTCTTCGGGACTAATTTCCGCCTCAAAAATGGCACTGGAGGGACAATACGTCCAGAGCCATCCTCCATCAACATCAACACCTATGAAATTGAGGAAGAAGGCAGGTGCACATACCTTGCGTCTACCATCTCCGACAACTGCTGTCTTGAAGAAAAACTCAACTACTGCATTGGAAAGAAGATGTTTGCAATGTTTGGTAATAAGTCATAACAACTATACTCACATCAGGAAAAGAGGCTAAACAGCTTTCACCTATGCTGCCAACAAAGACATCCTCTGCATCTCCCGAAAGGACAGTTCCCAACACATAGGTTCAAGTGCATGTACACGTCCCTAGCATATGCACACTGCTGAGACAGCATCCTCTCTTATGGCTTGATGAATGCATATCTGCGAACATAATTCATAGTGAGCTGGCTTCTGACAATAGGCTCCCAGATTGATTACACCTACATTCACAATGGTGAGCTTGAAAGAGCTCAAAGTTTTGAATATTGATATGGTAAACAGGGAAGCACTTCCTCAGGACTGAGGTAGCGATTGTCAACTAATTGACAACAATAGACCACAACTCTTCACTCTTTTGAAACTAAGGAAATGATGATTATACAAATATACCCAAGTCTATTATACAAATCTGATAACACAAGGTCCACACATATATAATTATTTTAGTGTTGATAAAAATAGATTTTATAGTAAGCTCTTACTTAATCACATTAACATTAGGGAATTATTTTACTACCTCCAGATTCCAGCCTTCACAGACTTAAAAAGTACACGTTTAAAGACAAATGGAAGGATATCTTTTAGATTAAGTCCCCTTACCCACTACATTGTACTATATGTGCTAAATATCCTCAGTACAACTACAAGACGTTAAAAATATATTATTGTAACCATACAATATATAGTATAACTACAATTAAAAGTGTAAATAAATGTAGAGTTGTAGGGATACAATATAAAGTACAAATACAAAAACAAGTCATAATAAATGTATAAATGTAGTGATACAATATACCGTTTAACTACAATTACAATTCTAAATAAATGTATCACTAGTGATAGAATAACATTGAAATACAATTACAATTCTAAATAAACGTATTACTTTAGTGATACAATATAATGTTTAACTACAGTCACAGTCTAAATAAATTTATCACTATCACGATACAATATACACTAGTACACTCAAGTAACAATAAGCTGGAGATGCATTATTGCATGTTTGAGGATATAATTATCTTTATCATATGTGAAGATAGCTGGTATTGCGCTGCAACGTTCTGAAATTTTTCGAGTTGGTGTTAGAAGTTCTGCCCACACACACATAGTAGTAACTAATCATATGGAATTGAGCATGATGCTAAGTCCCAAATATGCCCACACAGCAGTCACAATTCACATGTACTTGTTTATAATGCTGGCTACTAATAACAGTGACTTGCAGTTATGACTCTTTACATGGGATTATGTTTGGTGTTGGCTTTTAATTATAACCATACACAGTAGTGACTGTTGCAATCATGTATTATGATGATGTATTTGCTGGTGCCATTGGATACGATCAGACACTTCTCTTCCACAGGAGTACCAACCTCTGACAGGTTAAGCCTGAAAAAGCATATGGATTTTACAATAATTTCCACTTTTAACAAAATCACACTAATATTTATCTATAGTGTAATTAACATGTTTGTAAATTAAACAAAGGCGGTAACTTTATGAAAAGAAAGTTTGCTTATATCTAGGTCATAATGCCAAATGTTACTAATATAATGTATAATGTAATGAGTATAATGTGACAAAATTGTCACTCAAAAATAGGCATGTATGTGTGCATGAATATGTAGCATTTAATGCACTCACAAAAACATTGCTTGTCTTGTGCCAGCTAATGCTAAGGTTCACAAAATGTAAAACCAAATAACAGCACAAACAATTCAGCAATATAAACACCTCCAATTATTTAACATAAATGACAACAATGAAAAACATAAAAGGTAAAGACCCTACAATTCTATAAAAAGTATATCAAATAAAGTTTAAAGCTAAAACTTGTTTTAAAAAATACTATATAAATCATGATCCCTCACAGAAGTTTAAGAGTTTGGCTTCTACCATACCTTGTTTGGAATCTTTGTCTCAAAGCATTATGATCTAAATGATAAGCTGGTGGTATATTGGAGGAGTCTTTTCCATAACAATGAGGTTTTCTAAATGAGAGTCCAAAATGGACTTTAAGTCAAAGTCCCTGAATATGTAACAGCTCAGGCATCTGGGGACTTGCGAATTACAGTGTAACCCATACACAACTGAATCATATCAAGATTATATCATTCAAATGACCTGTATAACGATGGGAAAACCTTCATATATCCTGCCGAAACAGAATCTGGCATGGATCTTATTAAATCCTGGTCGTATCTTTACAATTGTACCTGAAATATCTGATCTGCAATCTTTTAAATATGATTATGACAAAAAATGACAAAGCATCCAACTGTCAAGTCAGAGATATGGGTAATTATGAATTCAATGCAATGAGTAGAAGTACATACAGTGTTTTCTATCTTCTTTTGCCCGTTTTGTTTACGCAATTTATCTATGATTGACGCTAAACAAAATGGATTATGTTTGTCCTATAGCAGACAAAACACTGAAATGATTGTCTTTGTTCTAGAACTTATACAAAATCATGGACATATGGACAGTTCCTGAATTATGCCATTTCGGTTTTTTATGATGTTGAATCCTCTATTCGGACACGTTAACTGTCTAAATATTCCCTTGAGGTACATCCATCGTCTGAGGAAAGATTTCAGAATGGGTGCTGCATACTAGAACTTGAATGTACTGTACATAATTATATCTCTTAATTATTCTTCATGATATTTTATATCTAACAGGCTTAATAGATAAATATCACCTGTCGCTTTTGCTTCTCTAACTGTGCCCTGTATAAAAAAATATAACAAAATATACGCTGATCCCCTAGTGCAAAAATAATTAAATTTTAAATATAAAAAAGTGGACCGAAAATTATTTCCCATAGAAATACATACTTCACGTGGAGAACCTTTTGTTTCAAAGAAAACTTTTACAACGAGATCTGGTGAAGTTGATAATGTAAAATGTGTAAAAGTTTATGTTTTTAATCTGATAAATAAGACTATGGCTGTATTTGATTCTATAGCATTCGCAGCATCTGGATTACATGTAAAGGAGAGCGAGATTAAAACATAATTTTATTAACAGAGGAGACGGAACATTATGGGTTTGTTATAAAATAAACAAACCAGAGTAAAAATCTGATGAATCTGATGAACGATCCAAAGATAGGTATTTACAAGTACATGTACGATAATATACCTGAGAAAAAGAATTTGAAAAACGGAGAAAATATAAACGAACTAGAGATTTCTTGCCATCAAAGGACTAGAGAGGTTGTGAGTTGAACAACAATAATGAGAGATTATCTCTGACAAAATCAGGACAAAAGTCAATCTGATGTTTGTATCAAACAATCAATGATAGAATGGTTATCATTGAATTCTGATGATTGTGTTATTGTTTGCGGAATATGCGATTTCATTATATAATATATGAGATTATCGCCGATTCCGCAGTAATAATGATAATCATGTCCATTTCGTTAATCTGACACTTCGTCACTAATTTTGTCCTGATCGATATCAAGAATTAATTATTAAACCAGCAATTAACTGATCATATATGACAGTTTAACAATAATGAATGTTCGTTTATAACTGAGATATCGTCACCGCCATAGAATTTCTTGACTCATATTAAGACAATTTATCCAACGAAGATCATCTGTAAAATCTGATTTAAGCCAAACAGGATAACTGAGTATATAGTTTGATCTTGATGGATCTTTTTTATTGTTCGCTTTTAATGATGCCCCGAAACTTTTATATATCATTTTGATATTTTCAATGATGTTAGATATAGTTAATTTCGGTTTATGAGATAATCGTGATTCATGAAATACTGAGGACTAGTTGCTAAGTAGATCATTAAAATTCTGCTGCAGGTCAGGACCGTTGACCGTTGATCATATCCTCGATGTACATACGTAAGTCTGATCCTGATATCGGCGTTGTTGTTATCAATACGTTTTCAGGCACGACATCAGGTAAGTCAATCGATGTTAGGAATTTCCTTATTTTTTCCGAATTTTTTCTTTGAGGCTGATTTTGTCGCTGAGGAATACTTTAGTCTCAATCGCATGGCCTTGATGTAGTTTGTCGACGATAACGCGCTGAGCTCGTTTCATATGTGTGGAGTTTTTGTATAGATGTTTTATCTGATCGGGTTGTAATTTACCAACATCACACTGATATATGTGATTCACAAACGATTTCTTTGCTTCGTATGGATCCAATATCTCGTTAGCATTATATCTGTAATACTGAGGATATTCTTCGTTTTGATTATTATTATTATTATTATTATTATTATTATTATTATTATTATTATTATTATTATTATTATTATTATTATTATTATTATTATTATTATTTTTATTATTATTATTATTTACATATTAAAAGGAGAAGACCCACCAGAGTGCATAGCTTGTAATGAACCATTCACCGTTAAGCACTTTATGCTGGAATGCTTCGATCTTCAACCTACGCGTAATCATTTCTACGTTGTGCAAGACATGAGGGAGCTCTTTGATACAGTTAACATTACCAACATTATAGACTTCCTTAAGGAAGCAAATATCTATCATAAGTTATAGCTTTTATTTTATCACCTTGTTCAGTTTTGTGTTATATTTATGCAGTCTATAGATTTTAATTGCCAATCATATGTTTTCGTTATCATACTTTTGCACACCCCGTTGATCGGGAAACTTTTAATACTTTACCATCGTTCACATTTTTATCGCTTTACCTTTAACTGTTTGAACCCCAATCGCTGGTCGATAAAATTATTTTACCAGTTTTAAATGTAAAAGGATATAACCTAATGTTTGGTGCTAAATAGCCACATAGTGCTGGTGCGCCGTATAAATATAAACCAATCATAAACCAATCAATATTATTATTATTATTATTATTATTATTATTATTATTATTATTATTATTATTATTATTATTATTATTATTATTATTATTATTATTATTGCTCACGTTGGATTGTTGAATCGCTCACCAACAGATGTCTTCAAGAATTCATCAACAGCAGGATTATCTTTGATTTTATCGATATCTGGTTTTTCAATATTTTTTTTCGTGCCCATGTATCATATTCATCTATAGGTGGTTCTATTATATGATAACCAGTGTTTCTCATCATATGTATCAGTCGCGATGTATTCTCGTCGATGATATCGCTGATATAAGCAAATCCAAATGCAGTTTGTATTTCACCAGCATTGGGAATTCTGTACAGTTTTGTATCGTCGTCAATTAATCTTTCACGGTCAATAATCACCTTTTGATATCCTCACGATTAAACGGTAATGAAAATTTACGTTGTTTTCTCGTCGAGGAATAATGAATTTCATCGACGCAACAAAATCTGTGGATTACTTGTTTTGTTGCTTCTACTGATCCAAGTTCTCAGAAAATACATACATAACTCTGAATCGATCATCAGTTATACTAACTCCTGCATCAAGCGTGTGATTACTGATAACAACATCGGTATCATCGAATGTACTGTTAATATCAGTAAAGTCTGATTTTTTCTGTACAAGATCAGTATCAGCGTGATAATATCTAACTCGATATCCAAGATGCTGCAGTTGATTTTCAAGACTCTCTACAGAAAATTTGGAACGCTGTTTATTATGTGTAAATACCTCAACTTTATCATCAACATTCTTGGATTTCAATCTCTCAAGTAGATCATATAAATTGCTTGCATGAAATGCTTCCGAGATAAACTGTTTATCATAGTCGGGTTTATAGTCGTTAATGATGAACTTGAGAAATGACCGACCCAATTTATCGCTGATTAATTTTAAATCATCATTGTTAGCATCTGCATCGAGTACAATTAATCTTTTACATGTGGTCACTAACCCAGCAAACTTATCCCATCTATTTATACTATGCTTGACTGAGCAAAATTGCCGTTGTAGAATTCCATACCATTCATCAACAATACTCACATCTGGACTTCCACGGATTCTATGCAGAGATTCCCATTGTACGATAACGCGTCTAATTGATTCAGGTTCAAAATTAATACTGCCGTCAATACATAGGTATGACTCAATCTGATAATCCGATTTGATCTTTTCAGTAAATGTTTTTCTATATGATATAATCATAACATATTGAATATCCTTCAGTGATTTCCATGCTGCCTCAGATTTACCCATTCCACATGCTGATCCGTCGATATAGTCAACATCATTAATTATTTTACAACCTTGACTTGCTTCATGGTCAGGTAATTCAGTGTATAGAAGATCCGCGTTTATCTGAAATAACCTGGAAAGTGAAATCTACTTTTTGCGTTAATCAGATATTTAAGGTATTTCCTATTTGTATGCTGCTCAACTATCTGCGTTAACTCAACATTATTAGATATTTCAGCGATGATTTTATCAATCTCCTCTTCAATAGTAATTGAATCAATGGCTATGGTTATCTGTTTACCAGTTGATCTTGGGCAGTATATTGAATAATAATCACCACGAAATTCATCATGGTTGATGTAGACGAGACAGTTACCACATTTATCTTCGATATAGCCATGTAGTTCATTGAATCCATGACGACGCAGATATTACAGTAATGACCAGGTTTCCTAGATAATGAATCTAATAAATCTGTTCTGAGAGACATTAATTACATCGATAGCTGATCAGGTTCTCCCGTTAACGTAGTAGAAATCCGTTCAAAGTCATCCTTGGAAATCGCAGTTGATGGTTGTTATCTCGCGTTCAACTTCAGACACTTCTACGTATTGAGGTAGAATTGTGATTGGACAGACCAATAATTCAGATGTTTTATAATACCTGTCAGAATGAAAAATTAACCGTTTACCTAATATTTGTTTGCCCGATTTGTACGATTTTGTCCCTTTTAACTTTATACTCTGCAGTCAAGCATGGCGATCTATTTTCCATCGTGAATTACAGCCAGCAGTTGTATCAATCAAATCGCGCTGTTGTTCAAAAGTTACAGGTTCGGATTTACAGAGTACATGATAACCACTGTTCGTTTCGAACACAAATACTTTTTCACATGGACAATTACATAATCATTATAAATAATCAACGACTTCATTAATGTTGCTCGGTTGTTTTGATGATTGAATACCAATAAGATTATCCTGGCGATCTCGGACTTCTTCAATAATGAATTTTGTATCAAGATCAAGGACAGGATATCTCAATCTAAATTTTGGAATTATCTCAGTTGCTGATGATTTATAAATCATTTATAAAATGATTGGCAAATCTATCAAAATCAGAATCAGGTAAAAACGAGTAGAATTTTTGAAGTGCAGAATAATGATTCCTCATGTATATGTATCCTATTTATAACAAGCATATAACGATAGATTCTTTTTAGCGTCATCGTTGTATGAATACCAAATAATATCATCAAAGTGAGCGTAGAAGCAGAGAATTATATTCCTGCAGATACCAGTAAATAATTTTTGCAGTATCATGTAATTCATCATTCGACTCATTCAATAATATAGCTCTGATCCTTTCATGATAACCCACACCATAATTAAATCTACCTAAATAATTATTTCGATTTAGAATTATATTATTATTGTATACAGATTGAGGAGTCTGCATCATTGTGTTATCACTGTTTGTCGTTGTACTGTTTTTTTCTGTCGTCATCCTGTATAATACTATATACAAATTATATGTTTAATTGACAATATATTTTATTGAATTTTCATATAGAAAATAGATGTCGAATCAGACAAATAACACATGATCATGAATAATCCAGGGGACAACCAGACACTGCGATAAAAGATGCCAAGGAGAATACAACGTCCATCATAGATACATGCTAAAGAAATGGTCAGGCGGAAAAAGACCATGCGTATTATGTGGGAAAGGGCTGCGAGGTAAATTGGAAATAGTATATTTTAATTTCACACAGATATCGTTTTTTCCGCTTCTGTTTTATCCTCCCGTTCTTCTCGTTGTTTTAATATTCTGAGATCTTCTTCAGGATCAACGATAACAGGAATTATTTGATGACCATGTAAGTATTCACGCGCAGTTGGTGGATTATCTTTGATAAAACCCCGTCTTGGTATTCTGTGCTGGTAATAATGCATTTATGCGCTGTACTTGTTGCCATCACACTTTGATCATATAACTGAGTGGGCCGCTAATCCACATCCAATACAGATTTGTAATCCAGAGGATTTGTTTGCAAGTTGATTAAGTTCAGCACAGTATTTTCCACGACATGGTTTATTGCAGATTATCTGTTATTGTTTATAAGGAAAATAGAACCTTTTATCTGATATATTATGCAACCAAATTAACGATAATAAGAAGAGCAACAACAATTGACTGCCGCTCCGCAAGTAAACGAACTCTTGAAAAAATACGTCAATAATAGGGTACCAATACTGAGCGAACCTCAAGAATTTATTATGCGGTTTATTACCTGTTCTTAACCATATGGAAATATATTTAGTTAGAGACTTTGGTTTAGCGTTATTGACCTATTTTTTCCAGCCAGTTGCAGGAACTTTTTTTTAGGTAAGGGTTCGTGCAATAAGTTGTAGGGTTCACCGTCCCTGCTGTTCTTTTCCTTTTGACTCAATTATTGTTTGTAATTCCATTGTTGCATTAGAGGTTTTATATCAGTGCGCCAGTAACAATGTTTTTATTTTCCCATGAAATTGTAGATACCAAACTCATTAAAATATTATCCGAGTATGACACCAATAAACAACAAAAGGATTTTAATCAACTACCGCAATTATACGAGTGAATGCATTTACATAAATGGGCACCATTGTGTGTGCATTATAGTTTAAACACGCTGTGAATGAAATACATTCCTCTGAATAAAGCACATCCCTTGGATTTAAATCATGGCAACAGTGCCCTAAACTTAAATAATTAATCCATAATACAATAATAAAGTTTCAGAAATAATTATTCGCAACGTTTGCTAATACGATAAAAACTGAGTTGAAATTTACTTTGATGCAAGTAACCTTATGCATGTGTTACAAACCTACCGTAATTATGCTAATAATAAAGGAGAAAACGTAATAACACATCAAGGTACTGGCATAGCTCCTGGTCAAAATTATGCCAGTTTTGGAGGGTTTTGATAATTAACGGGACTCGATTGATTTCGGAAAACTAGATAAATCCACTAATTATAGTAGTAAGGGAAAAGGCTCATTCTAGCTCAACGACTCCTATCCCACAGGTAAGCTCTGTCATACAGAGGTGACGAATTTTGTTTAGGGAAAAGACTGATTCTAGCTCAACGACTCCTATCCCACAGGTAAGCTCTGTCATACAAAGGTGATGAATTTGTTAGAACAGCACATGCGTGGAATACGATTATTCTAAAGACGGCAAATGGGTTTTATAATCAGTCTACCACAAGTTTTTTTATCAGATAACAGGATGAAAATTAAATTGTGCATTAGAACGTTTCAGTTAACAAGGCGGAAATTAAACTACGCATTAGAGGAAGGTAAGTGATATTATATCTTAAGTTTAGATAAAATTATACGTTACTCATTTTTTTTGATAATGTTTTTCATATTTGCTAACACTCATTGGTAGAATGTCTGTTAACATATTGTCAATAATACGAAATTAACGTAATAAATCATCCATATTATATTTGACTCCTCGTAGGTAAGACCGGATCTGATCAAGTAGTTTCTTATTAGTTTTTAAAGATGTTAAACATCAGTGCTTTTTATCAAAAGTCTTGGTTCTAATTTTTTAACACGCCGCTGTAAGTGAAACACCAATACCAGATATGATTAACAAAAACGGATTTAATGATACCCTACTTGAAATTATACCAAAACTGGTCATTAGCAAAGGCAGATATGATATTACTCGAAGGATCTTATTGTAGTATTTGTAATATTTTTTAACACACCAAAGTTTCTTGTGATAATATTTGTAGTATTGTAATAGTGCGTCCACATCCTGTACTGGAATATATTTTGAAAGGTGATTGAAATCAACTATACTTCTTTTCATTATAATATTTGTTTACATAATCCCCGGTCTTGGTATTAGTAATTCAGCTACAAATTCCAAGCACCAACTATAACCGACTTTGGTTGCATTTGGAAATATAGTAGTAGGTTCAAGTGTCAATATTTATTCAATACCTTTTAATATTAATATGGATACAGTTCCAGAAGACGTACCCAAAATATGTAATGGAGATGTGGTTGAAATAATAAAATCTCCAATGCTAATCACTGTAAATCTATACACACCAGTAACTTCTGCAGTGTATTTGATAGATTTATTTTGCTGCGTCCATTTACCAGACCCAGAAGCAACAGTATACACAATATTTTCAATCTGTTTGTGAGGAATTTTAACCATACTCGTTTTCTCAACAATATTAGGAATTCCACTAATAACATCATTGAGTTTTGTGTTAATATCATTGAGTTTTGTGTTAGTATTAGCGAGTGTAATGTCAACATTTGATGGATTTCCAAACAATTCATTTTTAAGTGTGTTTATGTTTCTGCGAAAAATTAAAAATGTGTTCACATGACCAAAAAATTCATTTTTGAGCGCTGTTATTTCATTATTGATTGGAACGTCCTGATCATCGACGTATTTCTTTGTTACAGCGTCTCCATCTGTAGTTGGATATCCAAGATCTGTAATCTTGTTCTGGTTCATAACACTATTCCCATTATATAAATCACCAGATTTTTTAACAAAATCATTTACTGACCTACCAGAATCTTGTATCTTACCTCGATTGTTAAAAGTCACGATATTATCAGCAACCGCATTAGGAATTCGTACAAGTACATCTGGCAGTTTTACATTACTCGTCATTAATCGTCCTTCTTTGTCTTGGAAAACGATTTCATTTGGATCTACACTGGTAACATTTAATAAATTATTAATTTCATTTTTGAACTGATCAAGAGTTGCATATTTGGATAAGTCACCTTGATAACCTTCTGTGGATAAAACTCCTGATAGTGTTCCAAATTTTGTATAGTAACTCATTATTTACTGTCTTAGATAAAATTATCCACACTAGTTTAATATTATACAAAATGGCAAAATTGTCGTATTAAACTTTGATACAGAGAAGCTGGTGAAACACAAACATAACAAAGAACTTCCTGATTGTCATTATCTTATTGTTGGGCGAACTGGATCAGGAAAAACAAATTTGCTTATGAACTTGCTTCTTGGTGATAATTGTAACTACGATAGTCTATATTTACACAATCAATCCACAGCAAGATAAGTATGAGTTATTAAGCGATTATAATGACAAACTTCGTAATGAACTTAAGGCTGGCGAAGAATTTTTTATAATTAGGCAGCCAGAAGATCTTATTCCAGTTAATCAACTTGATGCAGATGAACATAAGATAGTAGTTTTTGACGATATTCCGCTAAATAACATGGAGATGAACAAAATAAGATCGTATTTCTCACTGTCACGTAACAAACAATGTAATTCTGTTTGTCTCGCTCAAGGATTTTATAATGTTGACAGATTTATTCGGCGAAATACGGGTTGTTTTATATTATTTCCAGGACTGGACAATGTTGACGTTAGAAATATTGCAAGCGAACAATGCGGTGACGTGACAAAAGATAAGTTTATTGAACTTTACCGTAATGCTACAAAAGATAAATACAACTTTTTCTTATTTGATAAACTTATAAATGATCCAACTAAAATGTTTCGCTGTTGTATTGACACTTACTTAGAGTAAAAGTTTCAATTTTATAAAATTTGTAATAATAATAATGGACAAACGAATAAGATACAGACAACACATAGAAGATCTAAAAAAACTTGCTCAATCTCAGACATCGCTTAAGCAAAAAGTACAACAAGCACGACGTGGGCAAGTAACCGCTACAGAAGCAACAGCTACAATTTTCAAGCCGGTTACTGAAGCACTATTAGGTAAACAACCTGAAACTAAACCACTGTCAGAAGAAGAACTTAAACAACTGCAGGAAAAAGGCTTGGTTGGAATTGTTAAAGAACAACAGGAAGCAGCTGCTGCAAAACTTGTTACTAGATCTGATGAAGAAAAAAGAAAACTAATTGAGGCATTTACAGCAAATATAGCTTATCCTGCGGCTAGACAAGCTGAAACAGATCGATTGATAAACAATCCGCTGGAACTTGAGCGAAGATTAGCAGAGTTAACAACGCAAGGAATAACAAATATTATAAAAAAATTATCAGGAGATATAAAAGATATCAAAGAGGAGCAACAAAGAGTTGGTGAGCTTACTGTAAAGTTTATGGAAGTTGGAGATCAAAGACTTCATTTTATAAAAAGAGCAAGTGATGTGATAAAAGATAGTGAATATAATGATTTTTTTAAAGAAAGAAAATATAATAGATATTAATAGTATAAACAAGTGGACTGATGCAGAATATAAAGAATTACTCGATAGATTAAATGTAATATTTAATGACGGAGTTACTGCTAAAGATGAAATAAACACGGTTACAGAAATTGATGATATGATTCTACTTTATGATAGGATGAGATATGGTGTTATTGCTCTCACGTTTAAAAAAAACAGCAGAAAAAGGTAGATTAAAACCTTTTGGTAAAGGGTGGAGTTTTAAAAGGAAATTTGATACACTCGAAAAACTCGTGTAGAGAAAAGTAGAGAAGTAAGAACAGGAACTGGTGTAAAAATATTTACTTCAACTACTGAAATGATTGGTAGATTAATGTTATTAATATCGTCAAAAGAAGTTGGGAATGTTAGTGATGAACTTGATAATGAAATCATTGACATACTTGATCATCTAAGATCGAGTGAATTATTAACATCTGACGAATATGAAACTTTACACCGCGACTTAATCGCGGCGACTTAATTTTATAAAATTATATAATATAAAAGGAATGCAAACAACATTATTACTAAACTCTAGTGAGTCTGCGATAGATAGCGCAAATTTTTCAGTAAATTATATTCCATCTATCCAACTAGATCCTACAAAACAATATGAAATTGGATTAATTTCTTGTACTTGCTGGAATGCTATACCTAACGTGAAAAATGATGTTAACGATGAAATGTATTTTACTATGATTACAACATCTCCAATATCTACAACAAAAAAATAAAAATTCCGCAAGAAGCTTATAATATTACTGATCTAAACAGGACAATCAAAGAGCTCATCGCAAAAGCTGGCGGTGTGGCTGATAATTTTGAATTGGCAGCAAATTATAACACATTGCGAGCTAGGATAACTTTGAAAACTATAGTAATTAGTCTTGAACCAAGAGAAAGAAGTATTGCACAACTGTTAGGATTTACTGAAAAACTTACACTGCACTTGTTCAGCCTATTACATTTGACAGTGAACTGCCAGTAAATATAACAGAAGTAAATACGATATTAGTAAATTGTTCTATTGCTTCTGGCTCTTATACATCAAAAGGTAGCAAAGGTCAAACGATTTACAGTTTCTCACCTGAAGTTCCGCCAGGTTCTCTCATGCAAATAACTCCACGACATATTATATATTATCCTTTAAACGTTGAAGATCAAATATCAAGTATAATAATGCAGTTGACAGATCAATCAGGAAAACAGTTACATGTTAATTATGAAGTTGTAACTTATTATTTACATCTATGCGAGCAAAAGTAAAAATTATGCAACATCAAATATAATGAAACAAAGAAAAAAAGTTTATCGAAGAAAAATAGTAGGAGGATTTTTTGGAAATATTTTTACTAAAGTTATTGAAAATATTCCGGGTATAGCGCGTAAAGTTGCACCAATTGCTATTGACGCTGGTAAAGCGTTTGCAACTGGAGCTGCATCTGCCGCTGGGACTGCGGTGGGACAAAAAATAGCTGACAAAATAAAAGATGATCTACCGACTGCATCTGAAATAAAACAAGCTATCTCAGAAATCGCTCCAACAAAAGAAATCAAGCGAGCTATGATAACAACAACAAAAAAATTATTATCACCAAAGGGCGAGCAGATCATACAAAAATTGATATCTAAAGTAACAGTGCCGCAATAAAATTTTATATAATCTAATAAAATAAAATGTCTGTTAAAAATTATCTCGAGTTAACAGAAACTTATGACATCGACAACGATGTGACAGAATTTGAGTATGTTGAGTATCTTGATGAGAATTCTAACGAACCAAATAAAGCTGGTATTAGAACCTTTAACACCAGAGACGAAGATGTATTTCTACTGCCACATAAGGCTATGCTAGAGGTTCGTGGTCAGATTATGACAGTAGCTACTGCCACATAAGGCTATGCTAGAGGTTCGTGGTCAGATTATGACAGTAGCCAATCCACCTGCTGTAATTGCAGTTGGAGCAGAGGTAGCTTTTATAAACAACGGCTGGAGTTTATTCAAAAGTGCTAGATATCAACTAGCCAATCAAACTATAGAAGATGTTTCAAGTCATTTACAAGTTGCAAGTACAATTTTAAATATTATTTCGTTTTCCGACGATTACTCGAGATCAACTGCAACGAATATGATGTGGTTTAAAGATACTGGACGGGGTATAGCTGAATCAACTGAATTTTTAAAGAGAGGCGCTATAGTTCATGGAGCTGATGCTGATGCAAATACTGTAATTGTGAGAAATTTTCTCATTGCTAATGCTGAAGCTCTAGATATTGTCGCACCTGCTGCAGATGCTAATGCAAAAACCACAAGAGTTTCTCTTATAGCAGCTTTTAATAATCTTAATATAACACCACCAGCTGCAGATGCAAACGGTACTGTGATGTTAAATTTACTTCTTAACACACTTGACGTGAGAAATCCGCGTTATAATGAAGGTTTTGCTAGGCGAAGAAAACTTGCAGCAGGATCACGTCAAATTACAATGATGCTTCCACTAAGCATGATTTTTGGCTTTTGTCGCGATTATGATAAAGTATTTCGCGGAGATAAACATACGCTTATTTTAGATTGAGCAGACCAAAACGATTGTTTGTTTAGATCTGGAGGGGTTGATGTACAGTTTATCATAAACAAACTTGCTTTGTGGATGCCACGTATAACACCATCAATCACTAAAATTTCAGAACTAAATAGCACACTTGATAAGCATACGAACAGAATTTACTTTAAGCAGCATAAAATATATCAGACAGCGGTTTCAAATACTACCGACTACACGTGGCGGGTCACAACAACATCAAGCGAACAATTGCCGAGACAAATATTTGTCGTATTTCAACAGCATGCCCGACGAGGTAATCAACAACAAAATAATGCAATATTTGACCACGCTGATGTCAGACGAATAAACGCTAGATTAAATTCAAAGCAATATCCAGAGCGAGCTATGTAATGCAATTTTGCTGATGACGCTAATAAAAATATTACTTGACCGTATATGTACCTGCTTGACGCAATTCAAAAATATCAGGATGTTGAAGATGGAACTCAGATATCAGCAGAGGAATTTCGTACGCTTTATCCTATATTTCATTTTGATGTTAGTAAACATAACGAGCGAATTGTAGACAGCACAGCGGATATTGAAATCACCTGGACACTTGGGGCGGTTCCAGTAGCACCGTTGTACGTATACGCATTAGTGATTAGTGATAGATTTATCACGGTAGATTCTATTGGGGGTAAAATGACAGTTCAAGTTTAATCTGCAGTTGTTATATAAAGTGACATAATATATTGTAAAAGAAGTATATTTGACTGATGTCCAGGTTAAAAAATTAGTAGCTGCTATTGCAAAGCGAGAACAAGTATCATTAAAAATCAATCCTAATATTCTGATGGTGTTTTAACAAAATTAATGATAACAAAAAATCAAGTAAACAAGTATGATCGTAAAAAAAACTTTTGTTTTAAATTTGAGTGTTGCACAAATAACTGCGATGGCAAACGATATTGTTGTCAAAGGTGGTTTTCTTGGTCCAGCATTATCAGTATTAACTAGTACAATAATACCTAAAGTTTTGCCGGTGTTGGGAACATTAGGACTAGCATCAATGTCAGGAGCAGTCTATGGTGCAACGAAGAAAGCTGTTGAGGGTAATGGTATCATTCGTGGAAGTGGAATAAAAAAAATTGTAAATTTTATGTAAATGATATATTATAATGCCACAACGGAAAACAAAATTGCCAGAAAAAAAGAAAACAAAAAAAAGAAAACAATAAAATTGCCAACACCAAAATGCAAATGCATATGCAATCAAACAAAACAAGGAGGAATTATTCCATTCGCTCCACTTTTGGCGGGACTAGCGGGAAGTCTGCTGCCAAATCTATTAGGAATCGGACGTGGAACACGACCACCCCGTTGAGCAATTTTGATATCATTGATAAGTTAAAAACGGTTCCTGGATTTCATGGAGTTTATTCTAAAGATGAACTCGCAGCAATAAAATCACCATCAGCTGTAAGTTCGTGTGTGATTAATATACAAGATTTCAATGACGGATCCGGTACACATTGGGTAGCAGTTTATAATAATAATTATTTCAACTAGTTTGGACTTCCTCCAAGGGATGTAATAAAAATGTATATGAACAAAAAATTTAAAAAGATATATTATTCGTCAAATCAACTCCAACCTTTTGGAACGTCTGCTTGCGGATATTATTGTATTATGTTTAACCGACAGATGAGCAGAAATCTCAATTTTTTAAAATTTATTTTACAGTTTGACAAGCAACCTTCTCACGCTAATGATGAGATTGCAATTAATTTTATCTAAACTTATAAATATAATAATGTCAACATACTGTCTCAAGTGTAGAACTAAAACAGAAAATATTGATGAAACAACAGAAAAAACAAAAAACAACAGGATAATATTAAAAAGTTTTTGTACAGTCTGTGGAAAAAGAAAAAATATGTTTTTAAAGAAAACGTCCCCAGCTATAGTGTCGCCAGCGAAAAATTCCGTAGGATCTGGTTATCCTGATATTATTTTAGTAGACGACTAAAAATATAGAATGATATGCAACTGTGATTCCGACAGAGATTTGTGTCTTGAGCAAAATAAAATTGTTGCATACTGTCAATGTTGTAACAACAGAGAAATAATAGGGTCAGGTATAGATACATAAAATTATTGGAAAATTGCCAAAACCAAAAGGCGGTTGGACATTGCCAGGTCATCGGTATACAGGACCTTACAATCCGCTAGATCAACAACTAGATGAAAACGACAATCCATTGCCAGATCAAGAGCCTTACAATCAAGTGGATGCAATAGCAATGCGTCATGATATCTGTTATCGTGATCATGAAAACTCAAAATCAGATTGTGATAAAGTAATGTTAGACGAATTACGTGATATGGAGCCAACAAATCTACGAGAACGTTTTGATAGAAGATTTGTTCAGGGAATAATTGGAGCAAAATATAAATTAAGACTTGGAAAAAAGTATACGATGATCTTGCGGTCGAACTACACAGACCTAAAAAAAAGTTTCCACGACGTAATGTTGTCGCTAATGGTGTAGATGATATCTGGGCAATAGATTTGGTGGATGTATCCAATCTAGCTCAGTTTAACGTTGGCGCTGATGGTGCTCCAATAAAGATATTTGTTTAATGTTATAGACGTTTTTAGTAAATATGCTTTCAGTATACCTGTTTCGGATAAGACAGGAACTTCAATGACTGATGCGCTAAAACAAATAATAACGAGTACAGAAAGAGAACCGAATAAAATCTGGACTGATCATGGATCCGAGTTTTTTAACAAAAAGTTTGAGCAGTTTCTAGAACAAAATAATATAAAAAATATGTTACAGGAAACGATGGTAAACGTTGTTGTTGAGAGATTTAATCGCACGTTAAACGAGAAAATACACAAACATATGACAGCTAAAAACACCAACAGGTATATCGATGACCTTTCTCAAATCGTAGGTGAATATAATAACACGAAACATCGAACCATCAAAATGTTACCCAATAATGTTATTAAAATCCAATATTAGCAAATGAAAACATGTACCGCAGACATAAATTTAAGGTTGGTGATAAAGTTAGAATTTCTTTGATAAAAAAGGTATTTGCAAAAGGATTTACTCCGAACTGGAGCGAAGAAATATTTGTAGTTGCTAAGGAACTTTTCACAATACCTGTAACATACGCGTTAAAAGATCTGGCAGGGGAACCTATCATAGGTAGTTTTTACGAACAAGAACTACAGAAAACTGAGCAGGATGTCTTCGTTATTGAAAAAGTGATTAGGAAAAAAGGAGATAAAAGTTAAGTCAAATGACGTGGGTATAGCGATAAATTTAACAGTTGGATCCCAACCAAACAAATTATGATATAATGCTATTATAAATTTATTCATACTTTTGTTTGACAGATTTACATTTTACTGGTTTACATAATGATATTAGATATTGTCTGCGATCGTCAGAGATTGTCATTAGATTAAAAATTTTGACAAATATGAAATCGAATTTGATATTTTTCTGTCGGCCTGGAATTCTGATGTTTAAAAAAGGTCTGATTAGCTGCCAAAATATTTGCCGTTCGGCAACGGTAAAATTAAATTTCATTATTTGTTTTGCAATGTGATACTTGACATTATATCGTTTAGTTGTTGATCTGCTGTAATTTGTTCTGTCAGCAACAGTGACTATTTCACCATCATCATCAGTTTCGTTGTTATACAAAATATCTTCATTATAAATAATAGATTTGTCTATAAAATCTTTGGAAAATGTAATACTATGCATGACCTTAGCGCTAGTATCTTCTTCATATAGTTCGGCGAGTCGTTTCATCAAGTCCATTATTATAATATTTTTTTTATCTAATTTATTGTTATAAGATGATTGATGAGATAAAATATCACCAAAAAGTTAATATATTAAATTACAACGAACTAGCCGAAGCGGTAAGAAAATGTTTGTTGGGTTATAGTGTATATTCTGTTGACGTTATTGTAATGCAAGGTGATTCTCATAAAAAATTTCTAACAGAAGCAGAAAAAAATAAAATTAATGATAGTGCAGTAACGACACTAAAATTTGATTGCGATGATATCATAGGTTATATTTTGGATGAATATGATATGCTTCTTGCTCATATGCGCTTGTCAGATTTGCTGTCATTATATTATAGGTGATATTTTTATCTCTAATTGATTTTTAGCGCATGCGCAGTGTGAGGTAAAGTTATATTTTGGGTGAATATGATATGCTTCTTGCTCACGTGCGTTTGTCAGATTTGCTGTCATTATATTATAGGTGATATTTCTTATCTCTAATTGTTGTTTAGCGCATGCGCAGTGTGAGGTAAATTATCAATTAGAGATTATATTATAATATAATAATGTTAAAGTTGCGTGATATAGGCAAGAGAAGCCTTATGGGAGAACCTGATAAAATAGCGACTGCTTTTACATGTTTTGACAATAGTTATAAATTTGATAATCAAAACGTTTTAGTAAATTTTACTGCAACAAAACTTTACCACCTACTACAGACAACTGTAAAACGTGAGCTCGAAAAACACAAAAGTATTAGATTATTAGTGCAATATCATGTTATATTTTCAAAGATAGTTATAACGGAAGAATCAACTAACAAGGAAATTGCAGATCCTTATATGAACGCAAAATCAAGACGTGCTTTGCTTGGGACTGATCTTTTATCACTATCTGATGAAATACACCAAGAAATCTGGAAAAAAATAGAGGAATTCACTGAATTAGGTTCGGGTTGGAAGTTTGAAATGATCAAAGAAATATTGTTTCACACGATGAAATATGACGCATCACGAGGTAGTTCATACATCGACTTGCCACCAAAAAAAAAAGTAAAAAATTTTGTATAAACATCAAAAACGTAGATAACAAATGTTTCCAATGGGCTGTTCTTTTCGCGCTATTTCCAACAGAAAAAAACGCTACTCGTGTTGAAAAGTATATCAGTCACGTGTCAAGATTAAATTTTAAAGATATTAACTTTCCAGTGGCAGAAAATCAAATACCAAAATTTGAAAAGCAAAATAATATTTCAATTAACGTTTTCGGACTAGATGAAAAAGAGAATGTATATCCGAGATATATTTCAGAAAAAGCTTCACAATCGACTATAAATTTACTGTTTTATAAAAATCATTACGTTTGGATCAAAAACTTTAACGGACTAGTTGGTAGACAGTACAATAAGAATAACAAAAAAATGTTCTTTTGTTACCGCTGCTTGCATGGCTGTACAAACAATGAAACATTACAAAATCATTTGCAGTACTGTAGTGATGTACAAAGAATAACAATGCCATCTGAAAAAGATAGTGTGTTACAGTTTGTCCATCATAATCATAAACTAAAAATTCCTTTCGTCATATACGCTGATTTCGAATGCTTACTTCAACCTGTACTTGGCGTAGAAAATGATCCTAAAAAATCTAGTACAAGAAAAGTTCAAAATCATGTTCCGTGTGGAGTAGCGTACAAGGTAGTTTGTTGTACTGATTCTAGATTATCAAAACCAATCAAATTATATCGTGGTAAAAATCCAGCTGTCTGGCTTCTCAAGCAGTTGATTAACGAAGTTGATAATATTACTTATCGTTTGAAAAGAGTAACGCCAATGATTAAATTAACACCTCAACAAGAATCTGATCACGAGCAAGCGGAAATTTGTCATATTTGTGAAAAAACTTTTGACCCTGACAATGTCAGGACTGATAACGTTAGTAATAAAAAAGTACATGACCATTGCCATTTGACCGGACAATAACGTGGAGCGGCTCATAATCAGTGTCATTTAAAATTTCATGCTCCAGATTTTATTCCAGTTATTCTTCACAATTTTCGAGGTTATGATAGTCACATTATAGTAGAAGCTTTTGGTGATCCTGTCGTAAAAGCTCGTCTAAAACTCGATAACGTCATCAAATGCATTCCAAATAATTTTGAAAAGTACATGTCAGTTACGCTAGGTAAATTGCGTTTTATTGACAGCTTGCAGTTTATGGCAGCCTCGTTAGATGAGTTAGTGATAGGTTGTAGTAAATTTGATAACCTAAGGGATTGTTTTGGAGATAAATTTAATCTACTAGTTAAAAAAGGAGTTTTTCCATACGAATATCTCGACGATTGGAGTAAATGTGATGAAACATCTTTACCTAGCAAAGATAAATTTTACTCGCAACTTAAAAATGAAAATATAACTGATGACGAGTACACGTATGCACAAGATATCTGGAAAGAGTTTGATTGTGAGACTTTTGGTGATTATCATGATTTGTATTTGAAAACTGACGTGTTATTATTAGCAGATGTTTTTGAAAGTTTTCGAGAAGTGAGTTATAATAATTATGGACTAGATCCTTGCTGGTATTGTTCTGCCCCTGGGTTGTCATGGGATGCTCTGCTAAAGTTTAGCAAGGTAAGGTTAGAATTACAGACTGACGTTGATATGTTCAATTTTATTGAAAAAGGTATCAGAGGCAGTATTAGTGTGATAACAAAAAAATATGCTGCAGCAAACAACATATATTTGAAACAGTATAACCCTGAGCTCCCTTCGAAATATTTAGTTTATCTAGATTGCAATAATCTTTACGGTGGTTCGATGGCAGAACCAATGCCTATTGGTGGATTTCATTGGATCACGGCTGATCAATTTCTATCGGAGACAGAAAAAAAGATACCCGACGATGTTTCTTGTTTCGTTGAAGTTGATCTTGATTATCCAAATTCGCTACACAAATTACATAACGATTATCCTTTCTGTGCAGAATCGATGGTCATAGATTATAAATTGTTATCAAAAGAACACCAAGTGTTAGCATCACCAAGGCAACATTCCATGGTCAAGAAACTGGTGCCAAATTTACGTGATAAGAAAAATTACGATTTTGCATTACAAAGTTTTAAAACAAGCAGTCGATGCTGGTCTTGTGTTGAGAAAAGTTCATCGTGTACTAAAATTTAATCAGTCGCCATGGATGAGAGGTTACATTAACTTGAACACTTCAAGAAGAGCTGCAGCGAAAACAGATGTTGAGAAAAACTTCTTTAAACTGATGAACAATTCCGTTTTTGGTAAGACGATGGAGAATATTAGGAAACGCGTAAATATTGAAATAGTTAATGATGTCAATCGCAGAAACAAACTTGTATCAGACGATGATTTTGTAAGCATGAAAATATTTAATGAAAATCGTGTTGCAATACAAAGAAGAAAAACAAATCTAAAACTAGACAAGCCGATCTATGTTGGAGCTGCAGTGTTAGATTTATCAAAGTGGTTGATGTACGATTTTCATTACAATTTTGCTAAAATTCAGTGGCCGGCAAGTAGATTATTGTTTACTGATACCTATTCGCTCGTATATGAAATCGAATGCGAGGATATCTATCAGGACATGTACAATAATCGAGCTCTGTTTGATCTTTCTGATTACCCACGTGACAGTAAATTTCATGACGACACAAATAAAAAGGTGATTGGCAAGTTTAAAGATGAAATGAACTCGAGCGCTATCAAATACTTTATCGGATTACGCAGCAAAATGTATGCCATATTGTTAGACAATAATAAAATAACGAAAAAAGCCAAAGGTCTGCCTCGTAATTTTGTTAAAAAGTTTATGAATTTTGATGACTACAAGTACGCGCTTGATGGCGGTGTTAGTTTTATGAGAGCTATGGCAATTCGAACTAATCATCATAAGCTTGAAACAGATGTCATTATCAAACGTGGATTCTGTAATTTTGATGACAAACGTTATTGTGAAAATGGAGGAGATACATTTGCCCTTGGGTATTTTCATTGTGACTAAAATTTTATCTAAACTTATAAAATAATGTTTGAAAATTTGACAATGACAAATAGCTACAGTAGTAAAATCAAATATTTAATGATGGACAGCAAACAATTGACAGTTGAATTTAATAATGAAACATCAGGTATATGTTTTAGTGGAACACGTGACAAGCTAAAACTTTCGCTCATCAGATCTGATAATAGCGAGTATTTCAGTTATCTCGAACAATTGTATCAAAAGTTGCTAGCGAAATTTAAAAACTTTCACAGCCCCATTAGCCAACATAAATATACTAAACTTACAATTGATCTCAATCGGTCAAAGGTATATTTTATCGACAAAAAATATCCTCTGAACAAACCAGAAATAAATGATTTGTTTGAGTCCCGTCGGTGCGTGAGCGGTAAAGTAAAATTTAGTATCTATATTCGTGATAATGAAATATTTTTAATATCAACAGTTGAAACATTAATCATTAGTCACGAGGTATAAAATAATATCATTTTCATTTTAATGCTAGTTTAATTTACATCTTGTTAACTGAAACGTTCTAATGCACAATTTAATTTTCATCCTGTTATCTGATAAAAAAAACTTGTGGTAGACTGATTATAAAACCCATTTGCCGTCTTTAGAATAATCGTATTCCACTCATGTGCTGTTCTAACAAATTCATCACCTTTGTATGACAGAGCTTACCTGTGGGATAGGAGTCGTTGAGCTATAATCAGCCTTTTCCCTAAACAAAATTCGTCACCTCTGTATGACAGAGCTTACCTGTGGGATAGGAGTCGTTGAGCTAGAATCATCCTTTTCCCTTACTACTATTATAAACAAAGGAGATGCCAAAACATCTAGCTTTCCTTTGTGTGGAAAATTATAGTTTTGTTCAGCCAAACCACAAAAGTAAAATATGAAATAGATTGATCACGTCCTTAGTTACTCCATATTCAGAACCTTAACTTATGTTATTACCAATCTTTCATGTACAAGTAACAGTTATGCTAGTTGTACCTTGGTCAGTTTGTTACTAAAGAATACACCGAATTTAGTGTTAATACATGTATCATGGAGTGTTAGTAAGTTTGTCACCTAGATAGAAAGATAACTTTTAGCATTTTAGCAATAAAGTTTTAAACTGGGCGGGCAGGATCTTAGAGGTAATAGTTTTTCTTACATATTCGGATCAGGTAACTAAATATTGCAATTGAAGATACATATTCAGTGCACAAAAATCTGATAGGCTGACTTCCAGGTTCCTTCTCATTTAAGTTCAGGCCTATCTTATATTCAAAGTGAGGAGCCTGTCGAACTTGTCAAAAACAAATAGTTTGCCTTACGATTGCGCTGATTAAAAAGTAGATGTACTGGCAAGATGTTTACATACATGCCATAATCTAATTCATATTATCTTTTTTCTACATGAAATTGAGATCTGATTATAATAAGTGTCTCTAATGATGCCAGCAAAATAGCTGAAACAAGATTACATTGGCAAGTCTGTTTTTATTTAGAACTACCAGCGACAACAGAAAGCATTTTCAATCCGATTTATAAACTCTACTTGGTGGCTGTTAGCGTTGTCGTGTTCAACAATTTATGGCCTTAAACAGAAAACCACCTACAAAACTAAAATTCAAAATATAAACGTACAAGGAACCGGGGATTAGTAGTCGATTTACAGACAGCAAACCTTGAGTGATTTCTATATTTTTATAAGCAAATAAGAAAAGGTTATAAATACCAAAAAACAATCATTGTATATGTCATCTCACTACCATGGTAGTGTATTAATAATGCTTTTACCTTTTTACGTGACTATCATAAGAGTGAGTAAGTAGTGCTTTGTCTGCTATGTGTCTATCATAATATTTTGTTTATGATGCCTTTGTCTGTAATATGTCTGCCAAATATATTAATGGATTTTTTGTCTGTAACTTGTCTACCATAGTAGTATGTTAATGGCGACTTTGTCTGTTACCTATCTTCCATAGTAGTGCGTTAATGGAGTTTTTGTCTCTTGTATACAATAATAGTGTGTTAATGTTGTTTTCGTCTGTTATGTGTCTACAATACAATTGTATTAATGACGCTTTTGTCTGTTATGTGTCTATCACAGTAGTGTGTTAATGGTATATATGTCTGTTATGTGTCGACTATAGTAGTGTCTTAATGGTGTTTTATCTGTTACTTTTGCATAATTGTAGTGTTAATGGTGCTATTGTTTGCTACTTTATATCATTTTAGTATGTTAGTGTTGGTTGGCTACGTTACGTGTCTCCCATATAATTGAATCAATTGTGTTTATGTCTGTTACATGTCTACCATATTGGTGTGTTATTGGTGCTTTTGTATGTTACTTGTCTATAATATCAAGGACTTATTGGAGCTTTAATGTTTGACTTCTCTACTATAGTAGTGTTAATGGTGCTTTTATCTGTTATGTGTCTACCATAAAAGTGTGTTAATATTGCTTTTGTCTTTCACGTATTTATCATGGTATTGTGTTCATGGTGCTTGTGTCTGTGTCTGTTACCTATACTTTATCTTTTATATGATCTCATCTTGATTACGTTCACAAATTGAAATCCGCAATATAACATTGCATGCATATGTGATTTACGAGTCCCAAGTCAGCGGGTGGGGATAGAAGACCGTGACATATATAACAACAATACGAGCTCCGAACCCGCTATTCATTTACTAATAATGCATGGATGATCTTAAGTAGCAATATAAGCAGTGCATATAGTAGTTGCTCTTGAGATGATCATTAAGATGCCGACGATGACTATGCTTATCAATTTGATGAATTAGTAAGACGGTCAATAACGATGACTGAAAATACTATAACGATGTCAGTTTCGAGAGACCGACATATGTTTATTTTGTTGACATTACCGATGTTGGAATCCCTACATCTACAGCCACTGTCAAATAACAAAATAGACACTTTATCACAGTAGCCAGTTATTCAAACTACGACACTAAGGAATCCAAACTAGCTGGATAGCTTTGAAAATGATCTCATGATATTTCGAGCGCTATTCTTTACCCATAGGTAATATGTATTGACTATCACCAATGTCAACTGTTAAACCTTGGATTTCTTATTTCCAGTGAGATCTTTAACTAAGTTAAAGATCCTTACTGCTAGTTAATAAGTTACCTGATATACCCTTCAGCTGCACGCTTAAAACACTATTATAGTTCTCAGTGCCTTAATTATACATCAAATCTTTACACTCATGTCATGAAATCATCACTATGCACTCTAATAGTGCTCAGTGTCTAACGTATGTCTGATATCTGTAATCTCGTACATGAAATCCTGCTGTTGAACTATAATTGTTCTCAGTGCCTAATGTACAACCGATATATTGATACTCGTATTATACGAGAGTTCTGGAACACTACAATAGTGCGCAGTGTCTCACTTATAATCAGTTAAATATACGATCGCAAATGCTATAAAAACGTATCACACATAACAAGACCTGACTTTGCATATTATGTTGTAAGGCTTAAAGCATGTGGAATATTTAAGTAAATAGCGGGACAATAGCAAGTGATGTCATAGCAGGTGCTTGACATGAATCACACAATTTGGAAATACTTTCTTAGAATATGAAAATAAGAATTGTTTGCTACTTGTGTTCATGAAATTATTATGTGAGCAAGTCACTTTTGCGCAACTCTTCCTGATCAGCCATTAATTGTTTATTCCATTATTTGTTTATTTGATTATTTGCTGCTAAATATACTGTAATTAGGAGCTTTTACGACTTCCTATTATTACGTTGTAATGTTCCTGATATGAAATGAATGCAGGTAGGAAGATTCTGCCTGCAGTTTATATGCCTGGGTTCAAACTATACCAACAACTTATATTTAAAAGGTCTTTTATTTTGTATACTTTTTACAGGATGTCAACATTTTTTATATTTGAACTTTATCTTGCATAAATTATAACATTGATTACAAGTTGAAGCATATTTAGAAGTTACTGTATTCCAAAGTATATATTTTTGTCTTTGCCATTTTCGAATGTAATTTTCAAGTATCATCATATAGCCAAGGTTGTGTGTGTGTTTGTGTATTTGTCCATCAGAGTCATCATAACGAACTACAGCTTCATGTGTATGTTGTCAAAGAAGTCTCTCCTGCATGTGGCACAGACACGGTTTGGTGTTGCAATAAATGTGTTTAGAAGTTTAGTCTTAATACTAACTTGTTTTCTCTGAAACTAAGCAATTTTCCGCCGGTCTGCTGCGCGGACTTCAGATGTAATTTTATTGCTCAGCCACAAAGGTCTCTCGTGAGGTACTGCTGATGTGCTACATTTTCAAGTATCCTTCAGGGAGCCATGGAAGTGCTTCTTTTGTCCTCCAACAGCGAGCTTTCCCTCGCAGAGTATGCCATATGACTGTTGTTTTGGAACCCGTTTCACGGCGCAAACTGAATATGTGTCCTGCCCATCTCACTTGGACCTATTTCAGCAGCGTGAAGTCATGGGATTACATCTCTCGTGAAAACCTCTGTATCAGGAACTTGACATTACCACCTTATCTATATAATCCTTCAAACAAAGCTCATATGGAATTGACTGAGTTACTGGGAATGATAGCAATACTCAGTCCACATCTCCCCGGTACATAGAAGTGTAATGAGCACTGCAGAAAAGAACACTTTGAGAGTTTTGGTAAAACTGATTCCATTGTGGTCCCATTTTTTCCGACATAGTTTTCCTAAGGTTGAGCTGGGTTTTGCAATTCTTCTGTTGACCTCAATACCAATGTTGACTGGTTTTGAGTCGTTTGCGACTAGATACATGAAGCTGTCGACAGTCTGGAATTTGTGACCCTTCACTATGATTCTCGAGTCGCAACATACCTTCCCAGAAGTAGGATGGTACATGACTCCAGTCGTTTTGGTGCTGATTGTGAGACCTGTTACGACCCTGGAGTTAAAGTATGTGTTAAGAAATCAATTTTGTATTCATCTCTTTTTGATTCATTTTATTTCATTATATTAATGTCGTCTAACACGTTTTTGATAAAAGGTGTTTGCTTAAGTTCTAGATGTGACTCGTGTTAGCACATGCTGTGGATGGTAGCAAATTCATTGCAAATAAACATTCAGGAATAGCCACGAGGGCGATTGGCTGATGCTGGGTCAGGTTTTCCTGAATGTTCAGAAGTATTGGAAAATTGCATGCTTTCTCGTGCGCGTGCAGTTCAGGCTACGCATTGGCCTTCCCGTATATGCTTGAGATTTTATGATTCATACACAGTCATGGACAGACTGTCCTGGTTGAGAGTCTACAGTCACGGACAGACTGTCCTGGTTGAGAGTCTACAGTCATGGACAGACTGTCGTAGTCGAGTCTGTTATAGAACTTTTAATTTGTTGTGCCAGAAGAAGCTGTCATTATGTCTACGCAAAATAACATACCGTGTTAGAGGAACTATTTTTCACTTCGTCTTTAAAATTTTCCTAGAGAACAACATTACGTATTTGGACATTTTCTCCCTAATATTGGAACGGGACAACACATACATTGTTTATTGTGAAAATTCTGGAATTTGCTGTTAGCCTTAGTCTGACATGGTGAACCGCCATTTGGAACCGGAACATCATACTTTCAGACTGTGTTTAGAACTCATTGCAGGACTTATATTTTACTTTTTTGTGTTGTAGTAAAATAAATTGTATCACTGTTAAAAATTTATAAAGCTTGTTGTGTTCACTCTCTTTTTTATGTTACATAGAACGAGCCGTCACGTAACAGACCTTACTTGGCGAATGCCTCTGCAATCCTTTCCATGTGTATATGCATATCTTTTTCTGAGCTGGCACTGACAGTGCAATCGTCGCAAAGAGAATATTTCCTTTACATTCCTGACAGGATGCAATCGCCTGGGGTTCAGCAACTTCCTATCAATCCAATATCTTACATGGATTCATTGTTTATGAATGTATGTGTGAGCAAGGCAGTGAACATCATACTGAAAAGTGCGGGCGCAAGAATACAACCTTGTATTACGCCTTTGATGATTGGAAGACAGTTGAATGTTCGCAGTCATCCATTACGTGGGCCGTCGTATCGTCTTGTTAATAGCGAAGGACTGTAATGAACGTATTCGGGCGGTCAAAGTTTGCCATTATTTTCCAAGGTCCATCTGTGTTGGGTGTGTCAATTCCACTTCATTCTCCAGTAACACGGAGTATATATATATATATATATATATATATATATATATATATATATATATATATATATATATATATATATATATATATATATATATATATATATATATATATAATCATACAGGTTAGAGAAATTAAATTCGTACTCTGCCTAGTTTCGAACCCAGGTCCGCGAGTGATCTGGATCGACACTCGGTAGAGTACGAATTTAATTTCTCTAACCTGTATGATAGTAATTGTTTGTTTGTATTAAACTATTTTTTCTGCCCTCTATTAAGATTCTACTACAGAATCCCGGGATAGCACTATCTGTTCTGTCTGGTATATATTTATAATACGCACAAGCTTATATAACACCGACTCAGTGCCATCACTTTTTGGTGATGCGTGCTTAGTCGTGACGGTATATGGGCTGGTGCGTGCAGGCAAGGCGATGGGTGCCAATTACGCGCGGACATGGGTTCGAAACTGGGTAAGGTACGAATTTAATTTCTGTAACCTGTATGATAGTATTGTTTAATTAAATATATATATATATATATATATATATATATATATATATATATATATATATATATATATATATAAGCAAACTTCGGAAAATTTGCGCTACTCTGTACCAACAATATGGTGAAATATTCGGAACGAGACCTGTATGTATGCATTGTAAAATATGTTAAAAAAAATCGACAAATATTTTAGTGCTACAAAAATACATCTCTGCGCTTTGAATGACACAAATGATATAAGAAATGTAATCAAAGAAGCTGTATTTAACATTTGATTTTTATGTCGTTAATTATATTCTCCTTTATATAATATTTAGAGTTAATTTTCTTTAAATCACTCAGATTTAGGAAGACATTTGATGCAGTTACACAAAATTTTGCTTCTTAGTTATGATGTTCAGAAGTTGTTTTTTTATTAATCGGGCGCAACCCAGTTATCTGTGAGTATATTTTTGATGATAATATATGATTCGTTTAATTTTGGCTTTTCGTGGTTTACGGTTGGTTACCAGCACCTGACAGGCTATGACGGCTAGTATATTTGGTGGAGGACAAATATGGAAAGATAAATGCAAGAACCACCGACCCACATGAAGCCTTGTACAAGATTTGCCAATTACCTACGTTGGACGAGCCGAGATTTGAACTCACGCCAACAGGAAGTATGGTGTGTGAGTGATTGGAAAAGTCATGCGTCTTTAGAACTGAAGGCCACAGTTAGCCTCAGGCATGATATGAAGAGGAGGAAAATGAAACGGGAATTTCAATAAGAATGGATACTTCTACGAAAAGTACAAGAATAATTTCCGCAATATGAAAAATAAAACCAGCAATTGTGGCCGCTACTAACAACACCACCACCACCATCACTACTATTATTTTTATCAAAGTCACTAATGTTAAATTCGGCAGCAACAGGAGCTATAACATCATTATCTGTGATATGTAACTGATGAAATCCTGACTAATTTGTTACACCAGAAAAGAGTTTTATTGGTTTGACAAATATTATAAGGAGTTGATAAATTAAAGGCCATTCGCAAGATTACACCATGCAATGGAACACATATTTCTCTTCCGGATTATCACAAAGGTTTTATTACTCACTGTGCAATGCCGCCGTAATAACCAGATCA
>JAEAOA010000856.1:3520224-3528775 GCA_016746295.1 Potamilus streckersoni | reverse complement strand
AATCTTGTCGCCAAAGTGCCGAAGACCATATTTTAATGATAACTCCCATTGTCGCTATAGGCAACCCCTTCACTACTCACGAACGATATAATTTTTTTCACAGTAATTGCAGTTTAACTCGGATTGACATTATTATTACATTACAGTTATTACTTCAAATAAATAAGACATTGTTGAACATAACTACACAGATATTAGCATTATTATTACATTACAGTTATTACTTCAATGTAATAAGACCCTTTGAACTTAATTACACAGATTTTCACATTTGGAAGATAGGTTATAATTACAAGTTAATCTCTAGTAAACTCAATACTTTACGATGATGACCATGGGTACCTTTAGTCTTTCTTAAAAGAGCAATAAATACATCGAGTAAAAATTGTTTGAAATTAAGGAAATTATGCTATAATAATATAAATCATTTTAGAACACCAAGTTTCTCATAAATCAAAATTTTTTTTAAACTTTAGTATATCTTTTATCGTATGGAAGTTTTTAGGTAGTAGTTGCTTTTTTTGTTCACTGAAAAATCAACATTCAAGAGGATAATGAAATTCATCACCCACACGGTTCTTTCATCTTGCCTGTAAAGAGGACATAATCTTCATATCCGGACAAAAGTTTCCCATCTTCTCTTCTCTAAAAGTACAACATTGTATTATAGTTGCTTTATATCTTTTATAGGACTTTTTATTTACAAATAATGTTATATATATATATATATATATATATATATATATATATATATATATATATATATATATATATATATATATATATATATATATATATATATATATATATATATATATATATATATATATATATATATATCCTTAAATTTTAGCCAGTATTTCTTGGTAATGTTTGATTAGCCTAGATAAATTGAAACCCAGTTTCTGATTGAAGTTTTTGAATGCTCTTGATAAATCCGTGTAGTATTTGGAAAGGGGTCAAAAGTTACAACCTGTTCAAAATGTTTTTTTTTTATAATAGCATGCTAATATGCTGGACGTATATGATGTAGATGCATCTAAGTTGTAAATCCATCTGTCTTTCGTATTCGTAATAAAACTCCTCTAAAGATTCAATTATTAACATTAAACTTAAATTTGAATTGAGTGTGAAGTTGGGATGCGTAAATAACAAATGGAAACTTCGCCATTGTATTGTTTAATTGTTTAATTTTACGAGAGAGAGAGAGAGAGAGAGAGAGAGAGAGAGAGAGAGAGAGAGAGAGAGAGAGAGAGAGAGAGAGAGAGAGAGAGAGAGAGATGTTACAGCGTAATATTTTAATTGGCATCAGGGTCAAATGACCCAATGATCCCATTACATAATACTATACTTGCTTTATCCACTGCTTTACAACTGCATAATAATACATCTGCTATTCTTAAAGAGGCTCATATTACAAAGTATTCCAACTAGTTCATCTCATCGGCGACACCAGTGCGATTAAGTATCTATTATTTAATTAGCACATAATTCAATGTAAGAACGTATCAACATCCGTTTTAATGCTCATTTATGCCTCAGATTACTCTTTCCTTTGTCACGTGATGATTCTGCCGTGACGAGGCAGCAACTACAACAAACAACCAATTACCTATCGCCACTTGTCAATCATTCTGCTCGATTAACCAATCGACGAGCGCTATTAAACACACATCCAAGTACTGTTTACGTCTGCCATCATCCGACAATCTGCTTCTGTCGATATGGACCCGGCTATTTCACATATTTACAAATTTCGCAACAGTTCGGCAATTTCTCGATTCATAACGGTGAAGATGTGTCAATGGGGGCTTTTTTTAATTGTGATAATCGTTATCCTAATCGCCAAAAATGGAAGGAGTTTAAGTTAATCCGAAACTAAGACATAACTTAAGAGAAGTGCAAGGGATGGATAAAGGCGTGTGGCCGCACCATCAGCTGAACGTGGACTTAGTTGATGGCAATTGACACATGTTTGTTTGCACAAAGGTGTGTAAAACGCATGTCCTTTTCTTTAATTTAATATAATCTAAAAAAAAAGAAAATAAAACCTTTAAAAAAAACCCCTGAAAATCGATCGTGTATTGAGCAATCGTTGTACCCCCGCCCCCGTAAAACAAACAAGATAATCAAACGATTGTGGAATATATCAATCATTGTCATGCATCGTTTAAAGTCAATATTAGAATTGTAATGTTGGTTTGCTCCATAAACAATGCATTGTTGTCTCGATCTTATAGACGCTTTAGCTAGATATTCTTGACATAAATTTCCTAAGGTAAATATGTTTACTAATTTACTCAAATAGAGCACATCATACATCTATTCAACACTTCCCCAATGGAGAGCCCACAGATACAGACCCTGATCCAATACCACCGGATGCAATACTCACACGATACACACCTGCTAGAACTCCACCAAGAAAGAGGTGGAAAACTATAATGAAACAGACGTGTAAGTTGCAAATTATTATGGAAAAGAAATTGATGCTTATTATACAAAAGAGAGAGAGTGAGAGAGAGAGCATTTCAGTGCGGATGACAAAACTGAAAATGTATTCACTATTACGTACGCTGACTATGTGGCTTTATATTTGTTTGGAGAAGTGTCAGTGGGTGAGAGAGAGATGAAGGAAATAGAGTGAATATATCTATATACATTCTGATGTTCCTTTTTAATTAGTGGTTTTGTTCAGGACATTATCTCTTTTGTTTTAAGTAAGATCATTATTATCAGTATTCATATTATTACAATAAATAATACAAACTGAACTTTATCTGAATCCATTGAGAGCAAAGCCCTTGTTTTTCAGTTCAAAAGAAAATGCAGAACTACTTCTGGCCGTTACTGATACAAGTCAAGAGAATGATGACAGTCTACAGACTGATGACAGTCTACAGACTGATGACAGTCTACAGAATGATGACAGTCTACAGAATGATGACAGTCTACAGAAAGATGTCACTCTACAGGAAAATTGTAAGCTTGCTACATATAATTTATTTACGTTTGTTTTATTACTTAAACACATGAAAAGTGATTGCAGAACACATCTTCTCCCATCCAATACCTTTTTATATCGCAAAATCCTCTGTATGTGGAGGTCATGCCTTTTGTATGTGACAAAATCCAAAAAATTAAAAAAAATCACCAGCGACTAACAGCTGACCTTGCACTTGAAATCAGTAGGTATGATTCCTTCTGAGAACAATTTGTCTTCCATTCTTTTCAAGAAATAGTGTGTCCTTCTTCTTTGACTCTAAGGCATCAGCAATCGTACATACATTACCGTATAGAAAATGGACACTTTACTTCCAAACCTGCTGACTGGTGACCTTCACATATTTTGTCATCTGGTGATGCACCAAAGAATGGAAATAATGGGTTCACAATGAACCCACAGCCTTGTACATAATTTTTTTGTCTTCTTCATGTACATACGTTTTGCCACTTTTTCACTGGGAATGCCATAACTTGTGGCAGTTGATTTTAATGGCCTTGGCTTGAAAATAATATTTAATATTTAAGAGTTTATCTCTTATACAAGATTTTCTTAGATAAATCTTCCAAATTTGGTTGCAGTATTTTGTTGTTTTCTTTTTTCTCCTTCTACCACTGATCACAAATGTGTTCCTTTCTATCGATATGGCTTCTTCCTCCGACAAAGCTAGATTAGATCATTTGTCAGTGCTATCTAACACAGAAGAATGTATTTTAATATAATTTTCTTTTGGAATGTCAAGATCTCCGCAGTCTGTATGCTTTTATCCTCTAACTTCTAGAGCTTTTATTAATGGGATCTGAAAATGGACAGTTGAATAACTGGCATAAATGACTAAGCATATTTGAAATTTAGGTTATACACATTCAAGAATATCTGAATAAGTAAATTTTCTACTTTCAGCTGTTTTAACACTGAATCTGGCTCTGGCTGCAGAAGACAGATGATTGACAGAGAATCTCGCTCAGCAAGTACTTATTAATGACGAACTGAGGCGTGAAAATACGAGAGGAGAGAGAACAAGAGAAAACGTGTCTAAGGTAGCTCGTATTGAATAAATTTGCAATAACAATAGTCAGGGATAGCCATGTGAATGATTTCTTTAAATGTTATACGGTATTTATTGATGAACAATTTATTAACATTTTCAAATTCCTTGTGCCAGATGAGTTTGAACTACCTCTTAGGTTCTCAAGAACTATACCCAGCATTCAGAACATGCCTTTGGAAGATCAACTGATGCCGACACTAATCAAGTTACGCTTAAATTTTGACTTCAAACATTTAGCCAATCTGTTCCATGTATCACAATAGGATGTTGGTTCCATTTTCCGAGCATGGATCAACTATATGTTCTAGATGTTTGGTTCAGTCAGTTCCTATCTCTCCTGATAGAGAACTGTTGTCGCAACAAATGACTATGAAAAATATAACAATCTTTGTAATTTTAGATGGTACTGAACCCAAAGTGGAAAGGCCTAGTGCCCTGAGAAGTCAAGAGTCAGTATTATTCTGACTATAAGTCAGCAACAACCCTTAAAGGCCTTGTTGGAATTGATCCAAGAGAATATTTCATTTTAAAATCTTTGTTGTTTTCTGGTTTAATTTCACAAAAAGAAATTACTACACTGTGTGGTTTGCTACCATTACTGCAACAGTTGCTGGACTGTGTAAAATTGAAAAGAGATGATGGAGTGATGGTAGATGAAGGTATTCTTTTTTCAAATTCAAGATGAAATTGAAGAACATGGGCTAAAACACATAATACGCCCATTTGCACTAGGTGGAGGTCACATGTTAGCAGGAGATGTAGCATAGCCACACACCCTGTCCATGTCGAACGATCATCCTCAACGGCAAAACTGTTTAAAATTATCAACAATAGATCGGACGTGTTTATTTAGAATCAAGTTTGGTTTTGTTGTAGTTTCTTGACGGGCTTTATGCCATAACTCATTCAATGGATATAAAGCAGAAAGAAGAAAAACTTGTATGATAACCAAGAGGACTGCTTCTATTATGTGTTCTGTCTATATTGAATGATCAGGAAAAGCCACACAATATGATAATGGACAACCCATCAGACCTTGTACAAATGATATGTATGTGTCCCGCAGTTGTATATTCCTATAATTAAATCACAAAAATTGTATAATCAACATTGTAAGCAGTTTCTTAAATGCATTGCTACAATAATGTTTCTGACTGAAGAAAAGACTACTCCTTGTATAACTATTAAGAAATAAATATGTATTAATTTTTTCTGTTGCTTATTTAAATTGTATAAGCAGCAACAAACAACAAATAGAAAACAAAATGTTTTATTACCTGTTGTCATCAAACAATGCAGTAATTGGCTTCCGCTTCCTGTTTATGATTCCTGGTTAGGCGATGACCATAGTCGAGACAGGCTCCGCTTGCATCTTTGTACCATTGCTGAGACAAACTTATGCATGATGGTTGTGAAGGTATATCTTTAAATCCTTCCAAACTCCAGTCTTTGATGGTCATTAAATGTATGAGAACATGGGCACAATGACCAGAAAGTCTGAAAACGCCACAATAAGAAAAATTGAATATGTTAGTCTGACCAAATAAGATCAAAGGTACCCCCAGATATAAAAAATTAACACATATATGAATGTTATTTCATACATAAAAAACAATATATATATTGTCTATTGGAGTCTAATTCATGTTCCTTTTGTAATTTTGCCATTTCAACTGGAGTAGGAATAAATTTTAATATATGTGAAATTTAAACATTTATTTGCCAAATACTAAAAAAATTTGCAACTCTACATACTTCACTTGTTCTTACAGACTGTAGTGTACTTGTACACGACATATATGCATTCAGCACTCGATCAGCTAATGGATAACAGACATAATATCACCAAAATCAGAATACACAAGACACTCCTGTTTAAAAGCAGCATATATATATATATATATATATATATATATATATATATATATATATATATATATATATATATAGATATAGATATAGATATAGATATAGATATATAGATATATAGATATATATATATATATAAAGGGTTTTGATACTTACCCCGATTTACAGCTTCCACAGATCGTTTCTTTGAAGTATCGATTATCATTTTATATTTGTATGTGGTTCTTCGCTCTTGCGTTGTCTTCTAAATATTCTGCAATTTACTTGAATTTCTTCATTCCCGATACTAAAATTCTTCGTATCATCAATGTATGAGCTCTCGCTTTCTATCTATATCTCAGTGTTGTTTCGTATGGCAAACATTGCTCACCAATGTCGTCTGGTACAGCACTTAGTGTTATCACGCCCGCCATTTTCAAAGAATGTTTGTCGGAGGTTAACAGGTTGCCAATTCAAGTGATCGGTAGGCGGAGCGATCTACCTTCTCGCATAAGGTCAATATTTGGTAGGGTTTTTTTTAAATGCGAATTTCAGCCTTATCAGACTGAACATGTTTGTACCCGTATTTCAAAACATGCGGAATACATTTATTGTATATTATCTATTTTAATTTTATATACACTATCTTTACCGAATTTAACTTGTACTACGTTGACGTGATTTAGAATAATGCAATAGAGCCCTTTAATGCAAAACTCATATTTCAGTAACATACAATTGTACTCACTGCGTTTGTCCACGTATTTAAAAACGTGCCAAATAAAATTACTATATATAATCTATTAGAATTATATTCGCTATGACTACCTAACGTAACTTGTAATATGGTAATGTGACTTGGAATAATTTGCACCTTATGACACAAAATTGACACGCCCATTTTTAAAGTAGTACATACTTAGACTCTATTATTGAGAAAAAGATTATGAAATTTTAATCCAGACTTAACAAAAGCCCATGCAAACTTTACAAAATGAAAATTGACTCAAGTTCTTCCTCGCTTTTATCTCGGATTCCAACAGCTGTCAGTAAAGCTACTTGGCGTAAATACATGTTAGAACTTGTCTTTAGTTTTGTTGATTTCTTCCCGCCACTATTCAAGAATGGAACACTTAACCAGTTAAACGTAGCCATAGGGACACGTTACTAACCGTTAGGAAATATAGAATAAGGACAATTCATCTGTTCCTGGACTCAATTACTAAAATCACAACAAAATTAGAGCTGTCAATCTCGACTTTAGACAAATTGTAGTTCATATGGCCAAAAATATTCCTAAAGATCTACTTGATTTGCCTTCAAGTATATTTGTTTTGGCAGAAAACGCAACTATTCTTCTTTTCGTGCGAGTACTACAGCGAAAAATCTGCCAAAGATATTTCAAACGATTTCGAGCATATGCCTTGAAAGAGATAAATATCCATATGCAATCAGAGTTAAATACTCTTATGCTGTTAGAATGTTAAATACCCATATGCAATCAGAGTTAAATACTCTTATGCTGTTAGAATGTTAAATACCCATATGCAATCAGAGTTAAATACTCTTATGCTGTTAGAATGTTAAATACCCATATGCAATCAGAGTTAAATACTCTTATGCAATCAGAGTTAAATACTCTTATGTTGTTAGAATGTTAAATACCCATATGCAATCAGAGTTAAATTCTCTTATGCTGTTAGAATGTTAAATACCCATATGCAATCAGAGTTAAATACTCTTATGCTGTTAGAATGTTAAATATCCATATGCAATCAGAGTTGAATACTCTTATGCTGTTAGAATGTTAAATACCCATATGCAATCAGAGTTAAATACTCTTATGCTGTTATAATGTTAAATACCCATATGCAATCAGAGTTAAATACTCTTATGCTGTTAGAATGTTAAATACCCATATGCAATAAGAGTTAAATACTCTTATGCTGTTAGAATGTTAAATACCCATATGCAATCAGAGTTAAATACTCTTATGCTGTTAGAATGTTAAATACCCATATGCAATCAGAGTTAAATACTCTTATGCTGTTAGAATGTTAAATACCCTTATGCGACTAGTGAGTTAAATATTTGTATGCGTTTACGGAGTGATATACGCTTATGCAATTAGAATATTAAAAAAGCCATTTGCATTTAGAGAGTTAAATAATCTTATGCATTTAGACTGTTAAATATCTATATGCACTTAGTAAGTTAAATATTGTTATGCATTTAGGAAGTTATATTCGCTTATGCAATTAGAATGTTAAATAGCTATATGAAATTGGAGAGTCAAATACCCATATGCAATTAGAAAAATAAATACCATTATACAATTTTGCGTTAAATAACCATATACAATTAGAAAAATAAATACCATTATACAATTTGTACATTAAATACCCATATGCAATTAGAAAAATAAATACCAATTATACAATTTGTACATTAAATATCCATATGCAATTAGAAAAATAAATACCATTATACAATTTGTACGTTAAATACCCATATGTAATTTGAAAAATAAATTCCATTATACAATTAGTACGTTAAATACCCATATGCAATTAGAAAAAAAAAAAAATAAAATTCTACAATTATTACGTTAAATACCCATATGCAATTAGAAAAATAAATACCATTAT